>QLPM01005754.1:5945-25498 GCA_003314695.1 Albatrellus sp. MG142
CAACAAGGTAACGCGTTATGGGGCGCGCTGCCACGCTACACAAGGCGAGGACACGGAGGAAGTGTAGAGGACACATGTGGACTCACCACCACTACCTTTACTGCTCTCCTGCTTCTTCTTCCACGCTTCCTTTGCCTGCTTGATGAGGGTTTCCCGCTCATGCACTGCATGGTGCATCTTCTCCTTGTCATGTGCTTTTTGTAGTGTCCGGCGGTGGGCGATGCCGTAGAAGACTCCCGAGAGGAGTGCAGTGTATCGGACAACCTGTGCAATGATGGAATTTCGCTACATGAGCAAAGTTATTTTGAAGATGGAATAAAAGCAGTAGCGTACGTTAACGGTAGCAGAAGCCATGTTCACCTTTCTCTATCCGACCGGAGAATGAATGGCCGTAGGCAATGGCTATAAACGGGAGGCCTAGTAAGGTCCGTAACAATATGATTAAAGATAATACGTGCAATGGACAGCGGGAACGAACCTGTGCGGGGAAGGGAGTGGGATATTGAGCGTGAGTTGGCCTCAAAAACCTACGGAACATCTCGGCCGGCGACTGCTGATTACCTAAGCAGACAAGCTTGAGGTCGGCATGCTATCCTCATCCGCTGCGGCGAGCATCCTGTCTCTGACAATACTGACAATGTGTGCCTGAATTCTGCAGCCATCGGGGATCATCCAGGGGAAACATTGGTACGATCTAGGGTATCACTTCCCTTGCGTGTAACCAAGTTGTGTATGTGTGCGTTAGTATGAGTCTTACGAGTCGATGTCTGTGCACCCCCTTGTCCGGCGTGGTGAGCGCTGATCGGTAAGTTCGACTCGTTTTGTGCCAATATACAACCCAGTCTGAAACCGCCCCTCGATACTACTCATCGAATCCTTAGCTAAGGTGCGTGTCATCGAGTGAGATCCACTTATTCTTCTAGGTCCAAAAGCATGATCGCATTGCACGCCTGTACATTGCAATCATTACTTGTCTGTCTGAGCCTGATGTTCGAATCCTATGTGGAACTGCCTGTGGTATTAAGGATGCCACGACTCGAACTTAACTCTTCCTTCTCGTTCTGGGCAAATTGAGTTCAGCTTATTTTGTGAGCTTTTCTGCTCATTTCATCCATTCCACTATCTGTGTTGGTCTTGGATGTCGCATCAGGACATGTGTCCAAAAACCGTCCACTTAATATCCTTTGACATATTGTGAGTGTATGACAATATACACTTGCCACCGCTACTTATGCGGCTTCGCATTATTTCTTGGCCTTACCACAGTGTATGCGACTGAACTCTCGTACAGTGCCCAATGTAAGTTTCGAAAGCAGGTGTGAGTCCGACGCAACCCACTGGTCTGGTCCCTATTCTCTTGTTGTCATTCGACCCCCCACTCTGCATCAGTGAGCTAACTCATGGCCACCACTCAGAAGGCTATCACCTCTACAGTACTGCTACCGTAGAGTCGCAGCCCGAGACAGTTGCATATCACTCGCTGCTGCATGTAGCATTTGACATCCAGAAGACTGGAAAGTATAGTCCCTGAGCTTCACCAGAAAGACACAAGAGTCAAAACATACACGATCATCATACTGCGACTGCAATCCTTGGCTCCTGCAAAGTATAAGGCAGTTTCGTCAATGAGGGCGGGAGCGTCAACTCTGAGGCCGATGTCCCTGTCAGCAGCTGCAAGAACTCTGGCCGCATACGGCCTCTCGGAGAACCAAGTGTTGAAAGAATGTCACGGCATTCACCTTATCGGATTGCACACTAAAATTAAGAAACTGTGTTGCTAACTGGGTCTATTTTGCTTGAATCTGAAGACATGGTAAATCGACCAAGATCAGCCACAGATGATACAATATTGTGCTCACTCTGGCCGCTGCCGCTGCCTCGTGCGAGTCATTTTTGACAGGAAATAGCTTGTCTCACGAAGGGTGGACGGACTCGCTGGCCTGAGAGCCGGAGCGTACACTGCCCTCCAGGTGCTTTGCAACACGCTCAAGTTACCCTCACCGCTTGCGCCGCTGCCTACGACACCTCCCACACGCTACTCATCCGGGACGGTGCGACCTCCTTCGGGCGGTATGCCATGCAGTTCGCGAAGCTGGCTGGCTTGCGCATGATCATGACTCACCACGGAATGCCGGGCTTTATGCATAAGCTAGGCGGCGCAGACGAGGTTTTTGACTACCTGACTTCAGCGGAGAATATCAAGGATGCGACGGGTGGTCAGCTGAAGTATGCGGTAGACTGTATTTCGGAGGGCGATGGGTCGAGCGAGGAGGGCAGCAAAATCGCGGCGATGCTCCCCAGCGGGATCTACCTGCAGGGAAATGTTGCTGTCAAAAAATCAAGCCGAATCCACTGCTCATCATGCGAGATAGGCTAGCCAGCGTGCCAAACGGCTTCCAATACATGAAAGATGGCAAGATGCGCCATCTGTTCGACAGATAGGTGAAGGAGTAGTGATTGGTCATCGCATGGGCGACCTGCACAGAAACTCACGCACCGGATCGCGGATACGCCGCTGAAGTAAGGAAAGAAAGTTGAAGGGCATGGAGATCCTGACCATTATGTATTGCTTGAAGGAGACTACGGATCAGGTGTCTCTCGGCCCCATCGCCCCATGGCCTCTGTCCGCTCCAGGCTGGCTCCCTGGTCTGCAGCCATATTCGTCTCTTTCCGCTTCTCTCCCATAGGATTGTCTCTTCCAATTTTGTCTTTTCTGCGGTGCAGACGCTCGGCATACAGTCAGAATATCGAAAGCACATTGCTATAACAAGCCATTGGGCATCATATTTAGAAAGCTCACTGGCGGAGGCGATTACTGATATGCATAGTAGAAAGCGAAGCGCCCTCAACAGTCGTGTTGTCGTTGACTTAAATTACAATCAGTCCATGGAGAATGTTTTGGCCATGACAGTAATAGACATGAGGTTAGAGTAACCACCGATGTAATTTACAAGTTCCTCCGTTGGATACCCACGTTGCACTTGAGAGGTTTCCTTAAGAAACCCTCGCGAGTCTCAAACTGAACTGACGCGTAAGTCTCCGGTATCGGTGAAAAGTCGCTGCAGATGCACTTACCTTTTCGTGGGGGTTCTCCAACACGAAGTGGTAGCGGCGAAGGATGGAAGCGACGATGATCAACAGCTCCATATTTGCCAGATTGCGCCCGACGCAACCCCTGATCAGTGATATGAGTCAGATATATGAGCCAATCGCGTGAACATACCGAGGACCATAGGAGAATGGGTTGAAGGCACGCTGGATTGTGTCATTGTCCTGCTCAAACCAGCGCTCAGGCCTGAAAGCCTCGGTATCCTCACCCCACACCTGCGCGTCGCGGTGAATTGTGTACGTCGGTACACTGAGGACGGTGCCCTCCGGGAACGACTTGCCAAGCACAGACAGGCCACCTGCAGGCACGAGGCGTGGCAGCCCAATGGCGGACGTCGAGTGGACACGCAATGCCTCGTTGATAACCGCTTCGAGGTACGGAAGGCGTTTAACTGCTTCAAATGTCGAGACGGGATCATCGTCGTTGCCCAGCGCCTCGTCAAGCTCCTTCTGCAATTTCTCTTGGCAGCGCGGGTTCGCAGCAAGATGATACGTGATGGCACAAGAAGAGCTGGGTCAAACATACCGCCCATGAGCACAGGATGACATAGCGTGTAAAATAGTGGCGTACTTGGAGGTGGTATCACTTCCCGCAATCAGTTGGGTCAACGCCTCGGCGGTCAGCTCTTCTCTACCCATCGGCCTACCCTCATCGTCTTTGCCGTCTTGGAGTTTACTCAAAAGATCGGTACGATAAGTAGGCGTAGACAATCGTTTCGCGACCGCAGCCACGGCGATACCGGCTAGTTTCTTCACAGCACGGTCGCCCTTACTGAACCAGGGGACATAGCGCTTGACGTAAGGGCGAATCCACGGCGGCAGGACGCCCATAGAAGCAGAGAACTCGCCGCGGTCGTTCAGGATTTGTACAGCGGGAAAGCTCTCGGTTTCCAGTTCACGACTCACGGATTCTTTGCCATAAGACGCAATCATCTCCTCCTGTGATTTGGCAACAGGCGCGGAGTCTTTGGCTGCCAAGAGCATGCCAAAAGGAGAGCCAAACGCGAGATCACCTGGATGTTAATAGGTCAGCATATGCGCAATTGACCATGATGCACTGAGGGAGGCACCGATGATGTCGAAGGCGAGGTAATTATACCCTGTGAAGTGATGCAAATGTCAATCATCAGCGCGCGGACCGCATCAATAGGGGCGCTTACAAGGAAGACAATCAAACCAGACTCTCCCATTGTGGCCTCTCCACCCACCCTCACCCTCTTCACCCTCCTGGCCTCTGACCCCAAGCTCGTATAGCCTATCCCACTGTTTGATTAACGATCCCACATACTCTCTCACATGAGGCTCGAACTCGAGAACGCTTTTCTGAGAGAATATGTGAGAAACGATCTTGCGCTTGCGGGCATGGGCTATGCGGTCACGCGTATTGAAGAGGCCACGCTGAATAGAGACGAAAGCATCGTAAAAGTTAGACTTGAGCGTGCCGTTGCCGTGGGCGTAGACGACCTGCAGTGCAGCAGGGTCCGCAATGGAGACATGGTTCGGTGCAAGACGAACGAAGGTGCCTATTAAGTGAAGGTGAAAGAGCTGTGAATTATAAGGCACAGGCCAGCTGCGTACCGTATCTTTTGTGTAGTTCATGAACTACCTCAGATCGGTGACCCTGAGCAGCAACCCAACCCAGCCATAGATCAGAGAACTTGGCGGGCAAGGGCCCTGGATAAGAGCGGACGTTGTAGGAGTCGACGAGCCATGGGATGAAATGAGCTACGAAGAGAAGGACAGGTGCCAGCATAGCAACAGAGAGCGCGTCGAGGTTGCGGATAGCATCCATGACCCCCATGACGATCGACATGTTGGATGGGGGGGAGGAAAGTGAAGAAGGCGGGATCAGATAAAGGGCGGAACTTAAGGCGCCATGAGACCCAACGGCGGCAGAATCGGCTGTCCCATTGGCGCCTCTGGCAGGCGAAACACGTCAATTGGCATAGAGACTCCTATACTATTCTCAACATTGCAACATTAACCGCAACGGGCTCTGATAAAGAAAGAATCCGCTTTATAGGCCCTTAGACTGCAACCCTCGTCGAAATGACAGGTCGCGTGATGTAAACGTGGAAACAAAGAGTCGGTGGGCACGGAGGGTTGCTGGAACAGTACAGATGCAGTGAACGGACGTGTTCAGGGATAATGCAAGCAGCAACTGGCACGGTGTTTACGCTGGAAACTACAAGTGAACAGTAGAGTAGTGACTAGCGGGAGATCCATTTCCCACGCTTTGTTTTGCAGGGTGCCGTGCCTGCGGGTCTCCCACAACCAATTAATATTAGAGCCCTCCAGCAAGGAACTCAAGTCCAGCGTCGGCACTACGACGGTCCACCACACAGATCGCCACTAGGACCTGTCACCCTCGGCGTGAGGCTCTATGCAGCGGCCGTCTTCCCATACGACAACGGCTTCGATGTGAGCTGCGGTTAGTAGAACATCATATACGCTGGATCCTCGTATCTCACTAAGTCCGCCTCATCATGCTCCGCTTCCGTTCTATGTCACCTTGACGACGCCCACACACCAGACCACTGCCAGACTGTGCCGTAGGCGTACCGCATCTATGACCCCGTGCTGAACTGCGACGCACACGAACTGTCACCGCCACTCTCCCCCCTGATACTCGCGCTCTTCTCGCGCTCCCCCATGCCGCCGCACCTAGGCATGCTCGTGGTGCGAGCAAGGATGAGGGATGACATGCTGCGCAAGGGAACCGGGCAGGAGTGGGCGCAGTGGGCGCGGCGTGTGCCGTACAGGCTGGTGCCGGCCGTTAGCTGATTGCGGGCACTGACTTCTGGACCTCTTATGATCGGCCCACTCGCAAATCTCTTCCCCTTCGTTCCAGTAGAAAGCTTGTTGGCTATTACGCAGCCAAGTATTGTCAAGGAGACTAATACTTATATCGCGGCAATCCCAGAGTGCGGTGTGTGCGGCTCTACAGGCCTATGTGACGGCAACGCAATGTGCCACGGCTGCTATATTTGCTGATTGGATTTCGAATTCCACCTGCTCTTGATCTGAAACCTTTCCCTCCGAGACGCCTTCCATCCTGCTCTGCCCTCTACCTCCGCCTCTAAGACTCCACGAAGTCCACATAGAGCCTTCTGTATCGTTGTTGTGCCTGTATGTCTTGCCCAGGAGCTACCTAGACTGTCCCTGCTTCAGCCTCTGTTTCTCTGGGCTCTCGACTGTCGTTTGTTCTACCTGCAGACACTAATTTTCAGTTACTGGGTTACTCTTCGTCTCTAGAGGACGTACTACTGTTCGATACCCTGAATCGTCTCTGGTGCATTTCTTGCTTTTTACATAGGCGTCGGCAGTTGCGGGCAAATTTTACAAACGTCTTGGCTTCGCTAAGTAGCCATTGACCCCCACTCTACGCGGCAAGCTCCAGTCGCGCCTCCGGACTCTTTGCGAGGTCTCCGGCTGGGACGTTGGACTACTCTAAGGCTACTGAGATATCCATCCATGGCTGTGGCTGATATCTCAATCATGGGCCCGTCGTTGTGCCGGTCGCGCGAACTTGACTGTTGTGGGTAGACAGTCAGCACCATTCAGCAGCGAGAGTTGCTCATATATTAAGAGCGGGGGGGTAGGTGCTACTCGATACTGTGGGCTTATGGTTTATTACAAATTCGTGAACTACTTTTGGGGGGCACTCGAGACACGCTTTCTCATTTACCAACTGGCCGACGCAGAGCTTTGGCCAACGCGACCATGGCACTGCTTCTTTTGCTGTCTACATGCTGAATGTCCATCTTGGTATCGTTTAGATGCCAGTATGGTCTGACTGACCCCAGACATGCCATCTTTATTTCGCACCGCCATCAAAGGTCAAAATGCAATGGTCCCTCATTCTGAATTCTCCATCACCAGACCTGGTCTCACGCGTTATGTATCCTCAGCCTCGTGATGCATCGCTCTGCGGTGGGGCGGACTTCTAGTGGATGCTGTGACGAGGGGCATCCTAGTGTTCTTCCTGCTGAGCAGATAGTTCGAGGGGGGCTTACAGTCGATAACAGTAGTGACCGTTCGGCTTGTGTTCGCGGGGTAGAGGGAACTTACGTACCGGGTTGCGGATACTCCAAGCCACGGAAAGAGGGTTATAGGAGATCGTAACCATTATGGTATTGTTCGCTGTGTTCATGATATGCTATCGAAGTCGCAATTAGGTTTTTATAAGCAAGATCTTAGAATTAAGACATTGGGCATGTCAAGGATGATCGATAATCCGTGATTATTGCAGTCTGGCGTCAATCTCAATAGTTTGCTAGGCTATGTGCGGGAGACCGATTGCTTCTTCAAGCTTCGCAGCATGCCCGCTATCAATAGTCGGATCATATTGGACATATCCTGGCCCAGCAAGGCTGACCATACCCCAACACACTCAGGCTAAACCAGTGCCCTTTCTCATCCGAATCGTCGTTCATGTCCGAAACCTCATCCCCGCCCGTCTCTCTCGAACATCCGTTGACTGGCGGCTGCTTCTGCGGTGCTGTTGCATTTACTATCACCGCGCCGCCGACCCTGAGCGCCTTCTGCCACTGCACGCTCTGCCAGCGTCTTAACGGTGCATTTGTCCCGCATATATGCCACTGAGACTCACTGACGAGGCATGCACACCAGCTTCACCCATCAACCATACGGTCCACTTCCCCAGTGACGCCGTGTCATTCACCCACGTCGACGCGCTTTCCACGGGCTTCACGGTGCCTACGAAGCCGTGGAAGACGCGCGTGTGGTGCACCACGTGCGGCACGTCCATTGCGTCGTGCAACATACGCACAGGGAGCATAAGTGTGTGGGCTGCTGGTTTCGTGCGCCGCGTGGGCGAGAGCGGGGATACTGGCATCGGTGGAGGCATTGTGCGATGGGACGTGCTCCGGCCAACGGCGCATATGTTCTATGGCACACGCGTGCTGGATGCTGGGGATGAGCTGCCGAAGTGGGAAGGCTACCCTGAGCGATCGGAGAGGCTTGGGTGAGGGTGCATGTGGCAGCAGATGTGTACTGTAGATTATACTAGTGTGCGTGACGATTCGGGACGTCAGTATACTGGAACGCGTCCAGTCATACACATGCAGTATGACAGTTCAGCCCCGCGACCAAATATAAACTAACGTGGTTTGATCTTTCTACATATCTCACAGCTCTTAGAAACATGCTCGTCGTCAAGGTCCATCTGAATCGAGGAATAGTAGGACGGCCAATTCATGAACCATTCTGAAAGCAGTGGTCGGTAGCGACGAACCCCCAGTCATGATATAATACTTTCCGTTGATCCTTAGACAATACATAGCACATACGGTTCGCTCACTGACAAAAGCGACATCTTACCGAATACATTAAGGCAGTCTTCTTCCCAGCTTTGGACCGAGACTGAGACAGGGTCTGGGCGATGGACTCGGTGTTGAAATCTTGATGTCAGATTTTAGTTTCGAGCTCAGATAAAATTTCAGGAACTTACATCTTACCCATTATTAGTATTTTACCTTTCTTCTAATTATTTAAATACGTTGTATCTACGAGTATGTGCCTCAAGCGCGTTTGCAAGCGAATCTACGCCCTGCGATTTGTACTCGACATCCGCTCGCTCAAATTCCAATACCCGGTCTCCACTGGCTATGCATCAAAGATTCAGGCCGCTCTGAATATCAGGAGCAATACATGGAGTTTTAAACCTGTAGAGGACACTGCAGATACTAGGCGAGGGATCCGTGATATTTCCAGATCTCATTGAGATGATTTCATTGTTTGATGCTACGCAGTCCCGTGTCTTCTGTTGCCTGCGCTAGAGCTACTCGTGGCTTTGAAAAGACTCATCTACCACATGTATAAGCAGAGATGCCGAAGGAAGGATCCCAATGAGGACATCAAGTGGACAGCTGCCCGTATACCAGGTGGGGTTACCAACGAACTGAGGTTTGGCAGACCTGGTCCCCATACCGCGGACTACGACGCCAACGATTGCAACGCCTTCCCACCAATATACTCCAATAAAACATCATCTAGACGGCCAATAAGGGATATGATGAGCAGGGGCTGTCATCAGCGATTGACTTCGCCCAAAAAATATTGATCCTTTATGCTATCCGTCAATGTATTTGGGCCTGTTGACACATTCCGCAAACATGTTGACGAGCTCTAGAGTATTGCCATGCGTGTTAACATTTCTGAATGAGAGGTACGAATAGATTGAAAGCCGTTTGCAAACTCTTCGCGCGCAATGCTACTGAACGTGTCATAAATGAGGGAAGAGAAATGCAAGGTGTACAAGCTTAGACAATCAGAAGGCTAACTCGAGGGTGGTGGCATCGAACCGGGCTGCTATACTGTTCACCTCAGCAAGACTGGGCATTGTAGAATTTCAATTAATTCGATACGTCTCCGTGACCGAGACACGCCTCACGAGATCGTACCTTCGTCGGCGGGCATAATGACTTGTGACGAGGTCCACTTTTCGTCAAGTTTTTGGCACTTGGCCAATAGGATGAACAGACCAAGCTTTAAGGTCCTCAGCCTTGTATGCGACGCTTTGGACAAAGGTAAGTAGCGGAGAAACTTGCCACGTTTGATTCTCTATCGTCAGTTGGCCTTGTGACCCATGACATAGACCGAATTTCGACAAACCAGTAAGCCTTCACAACCTGTGACTGACGAATTGATTTCTACAGTACAACGACGTGCCGTCGGGTAGGAGAAAAGAGAGAGGCACCAGGCTCAACGCGTTGCGCTGACGGTGACTTGAAACGCCCATGAACAATAACACGTGGCTGCACGCATGATCGTCTCTCAGGAGGTCAACGACTGTTTCGAGCACGATGCAGGAGACTAGGGAGTTTCCTTTCTTATTAACCGCAACTTTACGATGTGAAAGATCGGAATCTTACCGCTGTCCAAGTCCACCCGTCTCAGGGCGTTTCTAAAAGTGTCAACTGTCTTCTATGTGTTTGGAAGACGAAGAGAAGAGCACCGCACATTCCAGGACCATAAAAAGTAAATTTGGGGCATTGATTTTATCGACTTGGGAGGTCGACAATGTCTAAAACGTCACCATCGAGATTAACAACCCAAGGGGTCGTCAGCTCATCGCGAGTTTGTCAGGTACTAGTATATAGTCACGGCGGAGCCGGGCCGGAAACCGTCTTTTGCTGAAGTTTTGTGTGGTGAAAAATCCCTTATTCTCAAATTCTCTCACACTGGAAATTGCTCTCAGAATTAACGAAAAAATTAACTGCGGAATGGTCGCTACACTACATGCGTGGGTACAATCTCCGCCGGCAAGTTCAGGGTTGCGAAATTATCCTACAATGAGAAGACCAATATTCGGAAAGACTTTGGTGGATCACGTCCAGATTTGCTCTCATGACCCAGGCATCACCTCGTCGCTTACAGCAGAGAAGGTGGAGTTCTCAAAGCTGTCCAAGTTGTCAAGGAGTCACTGCTTTTCTTTTCTTTTTGGTAATTCCGTCCTTGTCTATGGTATTGTGCCCCAGGAGAACATTTTAATTCTAGACCACCTGCGGGTTCGCCCCCCCCAGATATCCTTGTGCAGTAACGTGCAACTCCACTTCTCGCCGTAGCCAGCGAGGGACACCTCCCCTATCGTGCGCATGCATGCAAGAGACAGTCTGGTGCATGTTCGTAGCTCTTCAACTGCTCAGGTATGACGAAGACTAGACACGAATGGTCTATGAGGAACGAAGACTGCTGGTGTGCTAAGGACGCCGGCGCCATCCGGTCTTGAGGCGGTCATTGCAATACTTCAGTGGGGTACTGCATCAATGGTACGATGTCACTAGAAAATCACTGTAAGGCCATCTATGGAAGAGGGCCCAGCCGAAGAACAACAGCACCATGCTTGTCTAGGGCAGGAACAGCCCGACGGCAATCGCGCCAAGGGGATAGATAAAGCACAAGTTAACCACGCTTCGACAAACTGCACCCACACTCGCTCGCGTAAGCTCGTAGTCCCGACGGCTGCCCAAAATCAGAATTTTCAATACCTATAAAACGCAAGTCGGTTCGTACACTGCCGACTTGGAGTTGTGTCAGTTGTGTGAAACTGAATGTTTCGTTAACCCACTGACACTGCATGTTGGTGAGCACTCAGTGTCCCGCTGATCACGCAGCATTAGGCGCTTGGACGTCGGTGGACAGCACCTGCATGAGGACGCACAACGGTACTGAGAATATAGAATGATGTAATCAATATTCCGTAGGGTTTATTTTTGACATACATCCTGCTTATTTTTAGATTCGAAGCGCCGACAAAAACAAAAACGGTCAGCTAACCAGCGGGGTGGCTGTGAGCGCATGTGGTAAGTGTCAAATTGCATAGAGGTGACATAGCATATGGACGAGAACATACGATGTTTAGCAAGATCTCCGAGTTTCTGAGAAACATAGGCTCAACTTAAAGCATTTGCAGTAGCGCGGACTTGTAATTTTCTCCGCTACCGGTAGATTCTCGCTACCATATGCAGTAGTAGGGTCGCCGGTAGTAGTGGATTTGGGCCTCATCGTAACAGATCCGACATCCAAAACTCGGTTATGCAGCATGCGCGGTACGATCAGTCTCATCAGTCTCCTGCTTCCATCCCCTCCATATTCCACTCCTTTGCCCTAGGTCCTTTCCCCAGATACGGGATTCTGAGGCCGCACGGTAGCTGCTACCTCTCTCACTCCTCCATGTTTTCGGATGGCACACGTGCACAATGTCTTATAACGGCACCGGATAACAACAACAACAGCGACGCATGATGGTCACGGTAGCAGTACGTGCTCGTGACAATGGCAGCGACGATGCATGCACAGTCGTGCACAGTCGCTACTGCTGCCTACCCATCGTGCGCCGTCGCCCTCATTATCATGTGCACCCTCTGTTCAGTACCTGCAATCCCTAGACCAGGTGTGCGTCTAACTATAGAACGCTCTGTTCTCCCTTAGCGTAGTGCGCGCTCCGACATTTCCAGTAGGTCTCATGCATTTCCCACAGTGATCGCCGTTGTGGTACCCCATCGCATACTATCGTGCACAGAGGTCTATCGCCTGTAGGCACCCCATGTCCCTGGAGGCGGTCCAGTATCACGCGCACTTCATGAGAGTGTGCATTCTAGCCACGCAATGCCCTCTGTTCCTGTATCCACGGCCTCCGAGTCATCACGGTGTTTGTTATCTCCAGCTGACACTTGTACGCCGATGCCTGCTCAACATTTGCACACTCTGTAGTGATAGTCCTCTATTTCCGCCGGACTTGCAGTGTTTCTACGCTGCTATACGCCATAGCGTCCATAATGTACTTACATACGCCTCTGTACTATACGACAAATTGTAGGTCATGTTCATCACTGAACACGCCTGTGCCCCGGTCATGGCCCATGGCATGATAGTAGCGAATTCCGCCATACTCGCGCGGTCTTTACGTTTATAGGAGGTCTAAGTGTTTGACTCGTAACGGACCCGGTAGCGAGGATCGGGTCCAGTCCGGTCCTAACGTGTGCGCGCGTGGCCCTACCATAATGGCCACCTTGAAGCCATCTCCAAGTCTGCGGCGGCGATACGCAGGGTGCACAGCACACTTCAAAAATTGTCGTGTTTCGTCAATCGTCACTCGGGGTGACGAGGATCAGGATCCGTCCCGACGCTTTCGCACCATTTGCATCTAGAAAGGCAGGACCAAGTTCTCTGGAATCAACCGCAACAAGACTTCGCCGGCAGTCGTATCATCGCCTTCCTCGGCGGTCTACCAATGTGTGCCCGTCAGCATGCGCGCTCGAATTTCTCAGCATCTTGACGGGACAGCGTATAAATATTCTGTCGCAGATAGTCTAGTATTAACACATCCCATCCGCCTCCAGACGTAGAGCTTGAACCTTTTCACCCAGTGTTACTCATAGCGCACTCCGATGGCACCAGTTCCAACCTCCGTATCTTCTTCGCCCATCACAGCGACCGCGGCTCTGAAGGCTTCCATAGACAATTCTCATATACGTGAGGCCCAAACTCTCATAGATGTGCTCGACCTGTCATCGCGGCGGTATCCCCTGCAAGAGCTCTCGTTTATTAGCTCTCAAGCACGTCAGTCAGACGTTCAGACCAAGACCTTCAGTGAACTCAATGCATCCGTTCACACGCTCGCATATATCATGACAACCTGGCAGAGGCCTGCTGGCTCCGTCGTCGTGATATATTTAACCGAGCACGAGGACAACATGTCTGCCGTCTGGGCATGTCTCCTCGCTGGTCTAATCCCATGTCTGCAGCCCGCGCTCAGCGCACAGCAGCAGCACCGCGAGGGCCATATCAAGCACATCCAGACCGTCCTTGCGGAGCCTATCTGGCTCACCAATGAGGTTGGCGCTCAACAGATTGGCACGGGCCTAGGTGTCTCTGTTCGCCTGTTCTCGGAACTCAAGGCGACTGCAGCAGAGGTTGAGGGCCCTCAAGACTGGTCTCCCGCCGTCCCTGCTCCTGACGACGACGCGATCCTGTTCCTCACGTCGGGCTCGACCGGCTTCTCAAAGGTCGTCGCCCACACCCACCGCACAATTCTGGCCGCTGCTCGCGCTAAGGGGGCGTCGTATGGCTTGACGCCCCGCTCAAGCGTCCTGAACTGTAGGTCCCTCTTGGTTTGATCATGAATTGACGAGTTCTGACACTGATTAAAGGGGTTGGCTTTGACCACGTTGCTGGCTCGCTCGAGATGCACATCGCCCCCTTCCTTTATGGCGCGTCGCAGATACATGTGCATGCCGCTGCTATCTTGTCCGATTCGGTCCTATTTTTGCGTCTCATTGACGAGAGGGTGAGTTGGAACTCGTTCTGCATTAATCTGTCTTAGCTGACATGGTAACAGTCTATCGACTTGACCTTTGCGCCCAACTTCTTATTTGCCAAGATCACGAAGGACCTCGATAGCAGGTCGGACTTATACGGGAATTTCGATCTGTCCTCGCTTCGTCGGATTAACAGCGGCGGAGAGGCTGTTGTATCTAAGACGGCGCTATCCTTCGTTTCTACCCTGAAGAAACTGAGCAAGGACTCATCTCGACTCTTGTTTAGTGTGCACCCTGGCTTCGGTATGACGGAAACTTGGTATGTTCCCATGTTTCGTCCAGAACATCAGATTACACGACGTGCTGACGGTCCTTTCCAGTGCCGGGTGCATCTATAACGACATTTCCGCCACTCCCGTTCAACATGAATTCTTGGACCTCGGCTATCCGATCGGCGGGTGTGAAATGCGTATCGTCGACCCGCAAGATGGAGAGACGCTTCGTCCTGATGGCGAGAGCGGCGAACTCCAGCTACGGGGTCCTATGCTCTTCACGCGTTATTATAACAACCCCGAGGCGACTGCGTCCAGCTTTCTTTCCGGAGGGTGGTTCCGCAGTGGCGATGTCGGCATAATCGAGAACGGGTGCCTTCGGTTGAGCGGGCGTATCAAGGACACGATCATCGTGCACGGCGTGTCGTACAGCATTGCTGAGCTGGAGACGTACCTGCAGACTGTTGAGGACGTTACGCACTCCTTCCTTGCCGTTTCCCCGTATCGCGCTCCAAACCAGGACACAGAGGGCTTCATCGTGTTCTACGCCCCGACGTTCAACCTTCATAGCTCCGACGCGGCGGAGAAGCTTGCTGCCACGCACAGCGCTCTTCGCGACATCTCTGTGAAGATGATTACGCTCCCGCCATCGATCATCATCCCCATTCCAAAAAAGGACATGGAGAAGACGACTTTGGGAAAACTATCTCGCGCAAGGTTGTTGAAGCAATTCAATGAAGGAGCGTTGGATCAGCATATCGCGCACGCTAAAGAGCTGCTCGACCGTGTCCGTGGCGCTTCATATGTTGTTCCCAAAGGCGACACGCAGGTCGTCATCGCGAGCATCTTCGCCGTTATCTTCGAAAGAGATGATGCTGAGATTTCTGCGACGGACAACTTCTTTGAGCTCGGTGGAACTTCCATCGATGTCATCAGGTACGATACCGTCTCTTCCCCTTCCCGCTTGATCCTCCAGCTAAACCAGCATTACAGGCTGAAGCGCGAAGTGGAATCCTCCTTCGGTCTGCCAGAGATCCCCATCATCCAAATCCTGCGTCACCCTGTCCTGCAGAGCCTCGCCAATTTTGTTGAGACACTCAAGGATGGGGGCGTACCCGAGTACGACCCAATAGTGCCGCTGCAGCTTACGGGAAACAAGACGCCGATCTTCTTCGTGCACCCGGGTGTCGGCGAGGTGCTCATCTTCGTGAACCTGGCCAAATACTTCGCGAATGAGCGGCCGTTCTACGCGATGCGCGCACGAGGTTTCGACGAGGGCCAGCCGTTCTTCACATCGATGGACGAGATGGTTACGACATATTATAACGGGGTGAAGCGCACGCAGCCGGTGGGGCCGTACGCCATTGCAGGGTATAGTTATGGTGGCGTCGTCGCGTTCGAAGTAGCGAAGCGGCTCGAGGCAGGCGGAGACACAGTCAAGTTCGTCGGACTGATCAACATCCCGCCGAACATTGCGGACAGGATGCACGAGATTGACTATACGGGCGGGATGCTAAATCTCGCGTACTTCCTCGGGCTGGTAACCAAGGCTGCTGCGAACGACCTCGCGCCGGAGCTGCGGAAGACGAGCAAGCAGGAGCAGTTGGACGTCGTGTGGAAGATGGCCCCGCCAGAGCGTTTGGTGGAGCTGCAGCTCACACCAGAGAAGCTGGACCACTGGGTCGCGATCGCAGGGTCGCTAATCGAGTGCGGCAAGGAATACAAACCGTCGGGCTCAGTCGGTATGTGACACTTGCTTCGTACGCCTGTAGACGATGAATGCTGACGGTGATGCAATACAGAGTGTGTGAATGTGTTCTATGCGATTCCTCTGCGAGGCAGCAAGGAGGACTGGCTGACGAAGCAGCTGCACCCATGGCGAGAATTCAGCAGGGGCGAAGCGATGTTCACGGACGTGCCCGGGCAGCATTATACGTTGATGGACTTTGACCACGTCCCGCAGTTCCAGAAGATCTTCCGGGCCCAACTAGAGGCACGTGGAGTGTAAGCGTTTCGGCGGAGATATGATTATTACTCTACATCCTAATCAGGGAAACTGTTTGGCTTATTGAAAGAGAAATAGAAGCTGTTCCATTTATTTCTTTACCAGTGCTAGTCATGCACCCTCTTCGGTATACAAATGCTCGGCCGGTATTAGCGAGTGGACATAGACCACTGACTTGACATTCGCCTGGGCAGGTCCTCATGCCTGACTAGTTAAAAAGCACGGGGGTCATTCTTGGGAGGGGAAGACATCACTTATCTGTCTGCACTTCGTGTTCACGAAAGGCCTTCGGAAGCTGTCACTGCTTGCGACGCCCCAGTATGCTCTCCTCTGAAGCCAGTCACGATAATAGTTTCCCTGTTGAGTGACCTTGGGTTGAGCCAGGTATGTTACATCATCGCTAGTGTCCACCATGCACCCACAGATGCCTTGTTGCATTGATGGAGAAAAAGAGGACTAAGCCATGCGTGGCCCCGTCTCCTGCCAGATGTTAGGCTATTATGACGCGTGCTACACCTAAGTTCCATACCTCAGATGAAAGAGTATCTGTAGATGACAGTGGTGCCACCCCACAAAGAAAGCTCATTGGCTCCGAATATACAGTTGGCCGCATGACACAACACGACAGGCAGCAGTGAACCTTATCTGAGTCGCATTCGTCCCGCACGACGAAAGATCTAAAGAAGTGAGCTGGAAAGCCTGCGGGCCTGCAGGCAACAAAAAAGGAGGAAGCACACCAAAAGCGAGAGGTCCGCGCTATGTTGCTCAAGACGAGCCAAATTACAGGCAGCGAAAGTAAGAACGAACTTGCTGATGTAAGTAGGCCGCTGTCACAGGCTTGCTGCCACCTCCCCTGCCACAGCTTCAGGAGTAGTGAGTAAATGCCAAAATACAGTGACCGCAATCAATGGCTATATGGAATCACAGAGGAGAAGGATGCAGCAAAAGACAGACTACTTATTGTGTGCAACTACAGCAGAGTTCCTTCATCTACAAAGATTATCCAGAGCCAATACTACATGACAGCATGTTATAGAGAACTTATCACGGGCGTCCGACGCCAGGATAATGGGTACAAAATTACGGTAAAACTACAAGTTGCAAAGTAACGTTCAAACTGGGTACCCGATTTGGTTATTTCGAATACTGTCACAATCTGTGGAGTCCTCAGCAGTTAAAATAGTTACCGGGGATGGCGCTCGGGCAGCCCGCAATATCTATTTGCAGCCACACGTATATCAGTAGATGCTGGAGGGAATGAAAACACGCACCAAGATTCGTCGGGCAGTCCATAGGGTTTTCACAGCACCTGATGCACGCGCGAAGGCAGCTCGGCTCGATGAGCTCGACGTAATGGCTGTACCTCTGAGAGGGGCATAAAATCATCTCAGGACACCTGTGTCTCCAAGACCCTTACGCACCCAAGGCACATTGATCCCTTAGGATTACCAACACCATGAGGGCCTCCGCTTGAGTCATACTGACCACCAGCGTCGCTCGGGTTCAGTTTGTCTAGACGGCTCGGATGGATGCATCCGGTCACTGAGCACAGGCAAAGGAGAACAAGGAGAAATAATCAGCCAAAAGACCCGATGGGGGCATGCTAAATATAACAGCTCACACTGCGCATACCGTCCGCCACCTGGGCTTGTGCCCGTCCGGAGCTCGACACTGTTCCAGAAGTCGGCCGGGAGCTCGCCCTGACTGATGGAGTAGCGGCTTGCGCGAGTGCAATAAGTTTGTGTCCCGCCTGGGTGCTCGCTGTCGCCAATGTTCGTGTGCACTTCACGCGGGATGATCATGCTGCATATGAACTGAGGTGAGCTCAAGGACAAGGGTGATGGAAGGGGGGAGACGAACCAGTGTCTCTCAATGCTCGTCACGTCCACAATATTCGGTGGGTCAGGAGAACGCACATACACGCCAGGTCTGCCAGTGGAGGCGAGCGCAGTGAGCATAAAAGTGAACACAAGCGTATATGTACCAGCCAGTCGAGACATGGCAGAGACGATAATGTACGGCAAAAACTACGGTAAGGAACAGGTGACGAGGCAAGCACGATTACACTGATCCACAACATAACAATGATTTTATTAAAAAACGCGGGGCTACTGTCAGCCGAGCGCGTATGCAGAGAACATTAGAGTCACATGTGCATTCTGGACGCAAATAGGAGGGTTTCGGCCTAGCGGGCTGGCTTCCATGGAGTAGTGAAATGGCAGCACGCGAGACTGGTTCTCTGGACGCACTGTAAGGAAGCAGGAAATAGTCTGTGTTATGAACTATGCCGATGTCATAGGGTGGCCGCGGCGAATGGCTTAGTTTCGATGAAGACTATTCCATTGCGAACACCGGCGGTAAGATTGGCTCGAGTACGCCGAAAGGCTTGGGTGCGGGTGGTGTGGGCCGTCAGAGCTTCTGTTATAAAATGTTAGGATGGGAGATACAGACAACACGGGAAGCCATGGTAGGCAAAAGATGGGCGACATCAGGTCCGCGGTAGGAAGTGAATGCAAATGGCATGTGGGGATCGATGGCCGCCACACTCCACACTGTGCCAAGGACCGGACCGAGCGGGCCGCATGTTTCAAAGACGGAGATACTGCATTTGCGTTGCATGTGCGTCTCAAGAACCGACAGCACCGACACGCCTGCCGAAAATTGCAAGAGACTGTGACCGCGTGGTCCGCACGAGCACGCAGAGATGATGGGCGACACGTAAGGACCGGGTCGGGCTGCTTAGAAGCCGTACTAGTGCAAAGGAGAACGACAGAGACGAGAACAACACTCGGAACGTAATCTGGATTCCGTTAGAAACCAGAAGAGGGAACAAACGCGGCAAGATAGACAACCGAGGACATCCTGTTCTGATCTGCGTTATACTACTAAAGGGTCCAGGACGCGTTTGGTGTGCTGCGGCGATGCAATTGCAGAATGAGGAAGTTGCCGCATCGTTGACAGCGCAGCATGGGGCAGAAACGGTGCGTGCAGGCTGAATATGGGGGACTGAATGCAGAATGCAGAAAGGTCGAGGGGGAGGAGAAGGGTATAAAAACAGGGAGGGTGCGACGGATTGAGCAGATGGAGTTTGTGATTGAGAGACCGGAAGAGAATATGTCGGGTCGGGGACGGCGGCGGGGACGGAGGCGAGGGAGGATGGGCGTGGGTGCGGTCACGGGAGAGGGCGGGGATGCGGTGGCGGGGCGGACGCGAGGCCAAGGGGAGGCCGAGCTCGAAATGTTCCGCGCCTCGCCTTGGATCAGCTACGACCCTGTCTCTTCCTCTGCTGACACTCCCCATTTACAAATGCCCGTCGACAACGACGTCGACATGGACGCGCCTCTCATCTCCACCCTCCGTGAGGACGACAGCCCCCCACCCCAC
>QLPM01005769.1:0-18973 GCA_003314695.1 Albatrellus sp. MG142
GGGCGGAAACTCTCTCGTAGGGGTGGGGGGCGGTCGAAGAAGGGTGCTGGAGGTTGTCCAAAGGGTGGCGGCATTGGACGATAACCCTCGGGATGTGGGGGCACCTGTGGTGGAGGACCGGGTGGGTGATGTTGTTGTCGTCGTCCACGTTTATCGAACTCATGAGAAGCCTCATATGAAGGAAGCCTATAGTTGCACAAACCAAGTGATCATGAGTGGATATAAGCAAAACCGCCTCAATAGTGTGAAAAACAATAAGCCCCACGTTTTAGGGTCGGCAGGAAGTGGATCGGTCCAGAAGTAATCATGCTCTAATGCTTGTGACGCTGTGATCCTATCCCGTGGATTGCAGGTCAAGAATTTATCGATCAAATCGCATGTCTCCGTCCCAAATCTGAGAGCGTTGAGAATGAATAGTCGACATACGGCCTCAAGTCCGACAAAATGAAAGGGGAACGCACGTCTCAAAGACAGACTTCAACCGTTTTGAGTACTGATTGTGATGCCGAACACCTTCGCAACCTGGGAGCGTGTCGAAATTTGGCCAAGTGTGCTGATTGGGGGTTCCACACATTTGCCAAATCTTTTCGAGCTGGTCAAGGTCAGATGTGCCAGGAAGGATCGGATGGCGTAGGAACATCTCGCCCAAAACACACCTAGACCATGCTGATGAGCAACGCGAACGTCTCTTATGAACTGGGACACAAACCCAATGCCCCACATGTCAATCTCGCCCCCATAGTGTCGTGCTCCAAGGAGAAGTTCAGGGGGGCGGTACCAGCGTGTGACAACACAGTTCGTATACCTGCGGTCTTTGCTACGAGAATCCGATGCTGATTCACTGATTGAGGCGGAATTTGGATCGAATGAGCGTGCTAGACCAAAATCCGCTATCCGAAGGGACCCTGTGTTTGAGATCAACAAGTTCGCAGCCTTCATGTCACGATGTAATATATGGTTCTGCGGGAATAGGTCCATTTAGTAACATAAGGAGGTGAACGAAGGAATGACGGACGCCTTACTTGATGCATATACTCGGTCCCCTCAAGCAACTGCTTCATATAGAGCTTGATCTGACTAGGCTGAAGCTTCACCCGCTCGTTCTCAAGCAGCCCAGCTAGATCATGATCCATATAGAGGAATACCATGTACACCGACAGCGGTGAGTCCTTCCCTTTACCTATATGAGGATCAGCTTGAGAGACGAGGTGGCCTGATTAATGACGCACTTCTCACGACGAACATGTCCCATAGCTCAACAATGTTAGGATGCTTGAGAGCTTTCAGAATCTTGATTTCGCGCAGGGCAGTCACGGGCATGCCCTCCTTCTCATTATGCATGAGAATTCGTTTCAAAGCGACGGTGGTTCCAGTTGCGCGATGTAAGGCCTTATGAACCTCTCTGACAGAGTACGTTAGGGCAAGCCTGAACCTATCTCAAAGAACGTACCCGAACGTTCCCTCGCCAAGCTTTGTAGTTGCGTCGTAATCATCCTGTCGGCCACATCCAGCAAAGATGCGTCCGTATGCCTTCTGTTCTTCCTCCCGGGAACGATGCATAGGTTCACATTTTTGCCGCTTGAAAGGTCTCTCTGTGACCTTCTGCACCACATCCGTACGGGGAGCAGAACCAGAGGAGGTGACCTCTCCTTCTTCTGGCTCTTCTGTGACCGGAGCAGCAGGTAGTGACATGGGGGTTGGACATAAGTCAGACCGTGAGAACTTAGAGAAGCCTCGTGAGAATGTTGCCGCTGACAAACCTGCTCTGGCTAGCCAGTGACAAGAAATGTAATACTATACAGTATGTTGGGACTCACCGGCTATGATAGATGCATGAATGCATGGATGACGGTCAGAAAACTGGATTATGGTTATTTCTTGGTAACTATCGCCTCGAGAGGTATACTGCAACAGATGCTGAACATTGCGAAGCCAATGGGATTGTGTGAGAGTTATCACAATTTGTCAATGGCTCGACATGATCCTCACTAGTAGCCAAATTCTGCCTATTGTACTAGTACTGTACGTGATCTTGACCTACTAAAGAAAGTTTACGTACCTCAGTACTCTGTCTGGATTCCGGAGGGCTACTACCCTTTTCACCTATTCTTTTCCTAGATTTCGACTTTGAGCTTCAAAACTCCCTGCGGTGCTTGCTTTTGATCTGATTTCTGTACTGTATTATTACTCCCACTGAGGAAACCAGACCACTGATTGTATATTCTGGATATAAAGCGACACTTGATTGACTGTCTGGCAAGGCAAGGCATCGAATATGGTTTCTAAATCTACCTCCGAATACCCTTCACCACCAGGCCTAGATGGACAGTATAGGGAAGTTTCGAGCGGCGGAACCGACAATTGGCTCCCGTTCGATGTAAAGAAAGTCTATACCAACGTATTCATAGTCCAAAATGACCAGGTGCGTCAGGCAGCTCGGTTAAAATGCCTTCTACTGGTCTTAAACATGTCTCTGTTGATTGAACAGCTCCTCCTTGGGTACAAGAAACGTGGTTTCGGTGCACACAAGTAAGTCCCTGCACTGACATTGATGATCTAGTGATCGAGTCTTCCCAGATTTAATGGATTCGGTGGCAAAGTAGAACCAGGAGAAAGCCCCGCACAGGCTGCGGTGCGCGAGCTCAGAGTGCGTTTCAGCCGAATTTCTATGGGACTGCTCTCAATGGCAGCGTGTAGGAGGAAGCCGGAGTTGAAGCGCCCCTCGACCACTATGGAACGTTACTTTTTGTCACAGAAAATGGTCCTGAATGGGGGTTTCAAATCGAGATATACCGTGCAGAAGAGTATACTGGGACACTGATCGAGTTGAGTATAATCATGCGAGCTCCGCACGTTATTACTGGTGAAGGTATATTATTTACATCAAACCTTCTGTAGAACAGACGAAATGCGGCCTCAATGGTTTTCGATAACAGACCAGCCCCCGTACGGGACCTCATCTGGAATAAAGACAAGTAGCCCTGATTTTCCAACTATCCCATATGAGAAAATGTGGGAAGACGATCAGCATTGGATGCCCCTCCTCTTGGCCAAGCGTCACTTCGTTGGGCGCGTAGACTTCAAGTTGGTAGACGATGAATACTGTCTTAAACGATGGTGGTTTGGAGTCACCTTTGAGGATATCATTTAGGCGGGTGAAATGCGCTCATCGGGACAGTAAAATACAGCCTCTGTTACAATTACATTATGTCTTAGTTACGGATATTCACTCGCCCATCCACTCACTCAACAGCAATGGGGCTATCTTTCTTTCCCAAGGCGGCTTCAAGCAACTCTAACGCAATCGACGCAGATCCCCAAGACGACTGGTATCCAAAACCCCCATGCCTTCGGAGCCCAAAACATATCAAATCTGGAGGCACGCGAGGAAGGACTCAGCTTACCCGTAATTATGAATGACTGGGACTTCCAGTCCCGGTTTCCCAGGTACAGTGTGCCATTCTGTTTCCAGGCGTATGCCTCCGTTTCTAGCAGGCCGAAGACCACATCCTGCTCCCTTAAAGATGCCACGAAAGTCTGAAAATGTAGGCTTGCCCTTGTCACGCACGTCCGGCGGTGCTAATTCTGGACACAGCGCAAGGCCACGGTCAAGAATGTCCAGTGTCGTTTCGTGCCGCGGTTCCGGATACCTCAGGTAACTAAGTTTGGGTATCTCTGCGCGGCAACAACATTCCATGCTCACCAGTCATTCCGCTGTCGCGTCCCGCCAACAATGACCTACATCGTCGTCAGCAAAATTTGTAACTTTTTATCATCCAGAACGATGAGATGCCTACATCGCCGCTCCTCCTTGGAATGATATAAGTGAATGCGCCATCATCCGTTACAGCAGACCTTCCGAAGCGTATCCACGGTGCATGCAGTAGGATAGTCTGCCCACGTATGGGGTATACATCCTTGTCCTCGACACCACCCAACGTACGCGCACCCAAGCCAACGCACACCAGCAGCGCATCGACTGGTTGGTCGTCTTGTGCAAATCCTTGGAATATGCGTGTGCCACCTTCAAGTACCTGAGCAATATGCTGCACTGATCCGCATATGGTTTTCCCTCCGCGATCGCGAAAGAGGTTCAACAGGTACAACAGATAAACGGGCGGTTCAATGTTGACGGTAGTAAACGATTGAGCGGATATTGCCCCGGGACAATTGTTCAGGGCGCTATCAGGAAGGTGTTCGAACTAAGTTAGGAACATGTACAAAAAAATTGGACAAGTGAAGAGTTAACCTTCAGACAGAAGATCAAGCAAAATAAACAACTTCATCAGACGTACATCGGGCATGAATGTCAGACAATCTGGATTCTTAAGCGGAACAAGAGAGTATTGAATTTGTGGCGCCCGGAGGAAACAATTCTCGGCATCACTTCCTGGGGCTGATAGTTCCCAAAAGACATCGAAGGTCTCACGTTCGATTCCTTATTTGTAGAACTGACATGTCAAACATACATAGATCGGTCCCAAAGACCACGTACTTTGTTGTCGAAGGTCGTCTGCAGCTGCACCCGAGACATGGTGCGCACCCTACAGATGACACGAATATAGCCGGTTCCGCAAGATCGGTGTAAGTACACTTACTGCCCGAAGGCTTGTATACCGGGCCTTCTGAGAATCGGCTGTGACAGAGTCTGTAGGAAGCGATTCAGCAATGATGGTGACGATGTACTTGTCCTGTGCTTGTATTTTTAGTGCTGTAGTTAACCCTATCACACCTGGCAGTGGGAGAATATTAAAAAAAGCCGAGTATAACTCATGATTAGCCGTACCAGAGCCGAGGACTACTACGTGTTTCTTCACCTTCTCAGCCATGTTATATCGCCGTGATCGCAAAAGCTAAGACGTGTATAGAACACAAGCGAGCGATCTAGCAGTACCAGTGGACACTGCTGGGACACACTCGATCAGACGAGTCCTCTGCTGAGATCAGCAGACACAGAGGTAATCGGCAGACTATCAATAGACCCCGCGAGACTTAAGTCTTGGACCAGCTACAGTCCGCGGCATTCATTTCACACGTCTCCCAGCAAACTGACAGTGTTATTCTACCGCATATATACTGATACTGAATCACATCACATACTGTATGTCTCCACTACTTCCGTTATGACAGGCTATACTTCTTTCTGCATCTTTACGGCGCCAGCCTAATTGTCAGGCATTTTCTCTCGCATACAGGATACTATTAAGTGGCCCAGAGTTTTCAGCGCTCAAATTAATGTATGATTTGGAAAGAAGCCCACGAGGATTTTTAGCGCTCTTCCAAGCACGATCTGAACGTTCCGCCTCGTGTCCGTGGTGCTGCTGCTGCCATTCAGGAGCGGAACAAGCCTCTTTCAGGAGTTTCTTCAACTTCCTTGGGCCTCGCTTTCATAGTAATCGCACGTCAAATCCGTCGACCTGTGCAGAATCTGTTCTTCATCCACGGGATCGAGAACAGATAGACTTGAAATGAAAGCGAAACCTTGCTCAGACTGTGGCCTGGTCTTCATGGGCAATGCTGCACTGAAGACTGTCAGTATGAGCATCTATTATGGCCTCCTCGATTCACTACATTGGATTGATTAACATACACTTAGCATCGAAACGCAGCGCACATGTTGCATTGCAATGTGTGCGATCAGTACTTTGACAGTGATGAAGCCATCGGGCTTCATTTCTTGCATTCCCCTTCTCATCCGACGTGCACTCGCTGCAACATTGGCTTCGAAAATGAATCTGCACTTGAATTAGTGCGTCGCAATTGTCTTCGTCTCTCGTGTTGCCTCGTACAAGGACATTACAGCACCGACTTGATCATCATGTCTCGGTGATGTGTGAAACATGCGGTCTAGTCATATCTTTTGATGGTCTCGACAGTCATTATTTTACCTCATCCAAACACCCAACGTGCAATGTGTGCACCATTGGTTTCAGAAGCACAGTCAACTTTAGCAAGGTAGGCTCACGTTCTCTCCTGTTAGTGCACCTGATCCAGAAGTCCCTACCTAAGCACTGCGGAGAATTCCATCCTGAACTCTTTTGTTCTCCATGCAAGAAGCTTTTCGACAGGCCAATTGAACGTGACCTTCATTTCTTCCTCTCTAGCGAGCATCCAATGTGCTATTTATGCCATAGATCATTTGTAGACAGCCATGCATTAGACATTGTGAGGCCCGACGAGTCCTTTCAAGCTACTGTCGAATTAAAATGTCCTTTCCCTTTCCTGATCAGCACGAGTGCGCTATTGCAAAGCGAGCCTTCCAGAAGTGTCATGGGGCCGAATCTTCTACTTCTGTCACTCCGACCTCTGGTGCCGACCTATCTCTGTCTCAATCAACAGTTGTATGTCCCTTTCGACGCAGCAGTTCGTTCGGAGGACTAACATGTCCCGTCTAGTTCTCTGATACGTCAGCAATGGGGATTTTGTCTCCTGCTCCAAGGCAAGCTAACGCAATCTTGTTCGGCGTAAGTCGGAATAGCGGCCATATGGAACGAGCGCCTTCTGCCCCTGCGAGCATCCCATCTACCTCCAGCTATTCAATGCCTATCCATGAATCCAATCCCGTTGTGCGTTTCGCTTCAGTCACTCTATAGCTCAGAGATATCAACTGAAATTCCACGCCTGTTATGTAGGACACTGGTAACTGCCTGATGGGACATGCAGAGCCACGACCGAGCACACTGCAGGTATCAGAAAGCGACACGGAGTCCGTGGCAAGCACGGAGGTCGGGGACACATCGCCGTCACCAATAGCAGGACACCACGATACACGTAGTAGCACAACATCTCATGCCTCAATCAACCGGAGCATCACGACGATACCTTTGGATGAGTATGGTGTGAACCGATGTCCGCAGTACTCCCTGATACTAGCCTTCAAATCGTATATTAACAATTTCATTTCTCCCCTACAGCCGAGACAGGCAGTTCAGAGAACAGTCGAGCTGCAACACAACATCACGCGTCTGCAATGGTTTGCAGGCTATGTCGTCGAGATCCGAGCCAGGATACTATGACATCTGTGCAGTGCGGACACATATTTTGCAGCGCGTGAGCGAGCCCCTGTTCCTGCCTTCTGGCTTTATATTGCTAATGTCGGTGATTCTGTACAAGATGTATCACAGACGAAGTGGTGAAGAACACTCGCTGTCCCGTCTGTGGTGTCGCAGCCCTGACTTCTTCTTTGATTCGTTTGCATATTTTTTGACACTGAGCTGTTTATTTCTGTATCATATCATCAACATGGCTGGCCGTGCTCCACGACGTCACCGCATCCAAATTAGCTCCAATGATAAGTTCTATGATCATAGCATTAAGTACGTTACCGATACATCAAGATAATGAGCTAAGAAACACAACATAAAGATCGAAACGAAACGAAGACATTCAAGTCTCAAATTGCTATATTATAACGATGGAGTATCCAGGTTGAACGAGCAATGGAGAACATAACGATGTGTGAGCATAGCGAGTATCAGTCCCTTTTCCTTGACTTCTTCGACACTTGCTGCTTGATCTTCGCCTGGATGGAATATCTGAAGTTAGTCACAAGGATGGCAAACAGACGGCAAGTGATGCACCTTCGCTCTGGTTCGCGCCCCCCGTCCTAAACGCTCCCTTCCACTGCCTGGCTGCTCATTCTCTTCGGAGCTGGACGCTGACTTCGCCTCTGTAGCATCTTCTTGCTCACCTTCCGACTTGGATTCAGATTCCTCTGCGGATGACTCATCCTCTTCCGATGACGACTCCTCGTCGTGACGCCATTTGCGTGCACTTGCCCTAAGCCGTCTAGAAAGTTGCAAGTCAGACACGACTTTGGCACAATACTATAAGGTCGTATTTACTTAGCTGAGCCATTGGCGCGCGAGGCCGGCGCCTTTCGCTTCCGCACGGGCTTGGGTTTGTCCTTGAAAGCCCGAACGTCGAATGGGAGACGGCTGCAGTAATGAACAAACGTACTTTATTCTCTGAAGCAGCCGCTCTAGCCGACCTAGCTTGTTCCTTCAACCAATCCAGAGTCTCAGCTGGAAGATAGACCCGTTTGACTATCTATTATATTTTGTTTGTATTAAAGATACAACACAATATATTCAACCTCTTACCTCGTTTGCGGCTTCGGCAGACGGCAGTGGCCGTAAAATATCGGAGTATAACTTAATCTTTCCAGGATAACTCTGGAGAGTCCATGATTGCCCACGAGCACGAGCTCTTATGAGATGCTGTGTCAGCTCGCTGAGAGCATACAAGTTCTGTCATTGACCAATGATTAAGATGCTAGTAGTCAAAAGAAGCGCGACATATTACCTCGCTGAAATGATGCGATTCTGAGTCCCGCACGGTCTTCAATTTCCCAGAAAGGTGGTAAAGGAGAGACGCATTATCCGCGGTAGAAATTAGCTCGAGATAAAACTCCACATATCTGCTTAAGTCATAAGCAGACAGTTGGCGTTGGCTGAAGAAACAGCGTACTTGGCAATATCCGGGAGAGTTTCCTGGGTCATGGCAAAATCGGGATGATGGGCTAAAAGATGTAGCAATCGGACAAGCATCATTTCGAAGTGTAAAACTCTCATCGCTATCAGACAGGGTGGTCAGATTTCGTTCAGAAGAGTAACGAGATGAGACATCTAACCAGGGGCGCTCGCGGTAAATGCAAAATTCACGTAGGCCTTTGCCTGTATCAATTGTTTCAGCCGCAAATACATGAAGAAAAAAAACACCATACTGTAGTTCTAACGTCCGCTTCTGGATCATGAACGGTCAAAAAAGGGATGGTGTTGAAATGAGGGGGCAACTTTCGGCGTGACAAAAAAGCGACAACTTTTTGCAAGAACCCGCTGCGAACTTGATAGCAAGGGTCCTGAGGCGGCCAAATATGACTATGTAAAGTTAGGAATACCGGTTTGCCACGCACCTGCATTGTGATGGCCACTAAGACGAAATTGGACGATAGGTAGCCATTATAACTATCAATCGTTGAGAGATGAAGCAACGAAACAGCTGCCTGTAGTCGCATTCGAGCTTTGACTTTCGGACTGGTTCCAAGACGTGAGGATGAATGTGCGGAGAAGTAGTTGCTAAACTTACTCATCGTTGTTATTCTCTCGTAATGATCCACTAAACTCCAGCAGAGTGATAAACATCTTCAAAACCGGCTTTGCGATGTCTGATGCACTTTCTGAGGCCGCATGCGCAAGACATCGGTTCCGGCAGACCTTCAATGACAGAATCTTAGCTCTTAGAGCTGAGGAGACATGTTCCTCCTCCACCCATTCCAGATCACTATCCATGTCGTCCTGAGTACTGGAGGGTAAGCAAGTATTTGGTGTTCGCATAGCACGGTCTGAACATACTTCGTCTGGAGGACTTTCAACCATGAGGACATGCTTAACCAAAAAGTTCATGAGTTCTTCGCTCTTCCGCTCAAAGGCATCAGGAATTATCCGGGAAAACTCGGCCAAAACTGCTATATGGGCAACAAGCTTGTCCTCATCCACGTTCGAGATCTCTCGAGAAATTTTCTAGGTACAGCTAAGAGTTGAACTTGAATTCAGTATGTGTGGAACTTACGTTAACAATGCCGGCACAAAGCTCCTCGCTGTTCCTCGACTTCGCGAGTAGGCGAGCAGAGAATTTTGCGTGACGACTGTTTGAATCTAGTACATACCTCATTACTCGCTCCGACGTTCGCCTTCGCGGTGTCAAGTGTGAGGGAACTCACATCATAGTCAATAGTAATAGGCACTCACTTGTCAGTAGGAGTGAGCTTCTCATCCCATTTGGCGACCGCAGCCAATGCTTGTAAACAGACTTCGACCAATCTTGGGTTTTTCTCGTCCGCGATAGCTTTCGCGAGTTCCCCAACATGAGGTTTATACAGTGCGGGGCAGTGCTTGGATACAGCGGTGAGTATAGCCTGGGCATTATTCGCGGATAGTTGTGCTTGACTAGTGCCATAACCATCCCCAGCAGGGTCTCCCCTTTGGAGACGCTTCACAAGAGTGGGTACCGATGATTGGTTGATAAATCGCAGGCTTGCACGTCGGATGACAGTCGCCATTGTAGGAAGGATTGTGGCAGAAGATTGCTCAATGCGTCTCAAAAGTTCTGCCTATCAAGTAATGAGTATCGAAAGTAGAGAGCATCGATGAGCTGCTTACAGTAGCCTTGGTCAAGGTTTTCAGATCTGTTTGAGTATCCATGCAGGTCTTGAGTAGTTTATAAAGTCGACCCTCATTCAACTTTGCGAAAGCATGCAGATCATCGGCCGCTTTCTGGGGATCAAAAAAATTGCCTGTCAAAGACATTAGTATATATTGAAAAAATGAACGTTGCATGATAACGAACTAGAGAGCTTCTGAATGACTTGGCTAAGATTACCGACTATTTCATCTTCATTTTCATCTATGATGCCACCCTTGCAGAAATGAAAACTGTTTAGTGACCCAATAACACACTAGCGAGAAATATACATTGTTCTGCATACAAGATTCGACAAATCTCTCGAATATTGTTGGGCGGCTGTGGCGCATTAATAAATTAATAACCATACATGACAGTGTTCACGAAGTTATACGATGGCTGGACGTACGGGGTTTTAATGCCAGAGATCGCCAGGAAGGCATTAATTGCTTTTTCATCCAAGTATTTCATCACGGTCAGTAGCCGATCAGTCCACGCTGCCTCGTCCACTTCGGCTTTCAAGTTAGTCGTTGATGGCAGGGGAAGCACGAAATCAGCCAACACCGCCTCCGACGCAGCCCTGACATTATACCTGACATTACGAAAAGACATATGAGATGAAAGTACAGCAGCTTACTTGACTTCACGAGTGGTGACACTCATGCGAAGTATCTCCTGAGGAATCCACGAGAAATGACCGACAGCAGCTGGGTCTCCGTTCTCACTAGTATGAGCTGTTAGCAATCCTGCTCAATTGTGACGGAGACATACATTTCTGGATATGCCAGGCTGTAGAGCTTTCCAATGCTGTTTAAAGCTTCCAGCCGGACAGTGTGCTATATAGAATGTTGGATTCGGGCTACGGTGGAAGTGATGAAATTTGAAATACCTTCTTATCAAGCCCTCGACCTGCGACGATCCTTAACTGCTGATCCGAAACGTGATGCAATACCGTTTCATAGTCTAGTTGGGAGTATATTCTGCAAACCGCAGCCCGGACCTTCTCATCTGGGTCTAATAGTTTTGACTGCAGCGACTCTTCCAACTTGTCGTTATTCCCAAGACATCAGACATGGGAGAACCAAAGACCGACCTTCAATCAAGTCCCTTTGCTCAGGCAAGTTCACGATCAAACCTTTCGCAGCTTCGACTAGGGTCAGGCGGATAGCAGATGATTTATCGTTCCTGCGTAGCAGCCAAAAAGTCCAAGTGGTTGGATACTTCTTAACAAGGTCAGCAGCGCCTTTGTCCGCGAACATTTCCCCTAATACTTGCGTCGCCATTGTTCGGATTTGCACGTCTTCAGCGCGAAGTTCTTCCTCCAACTGAGGGACTACATTGTGCAGGAGGGACGGACAAGTACGATTCAGCTGCTTGATAAGGTCATGCGCTACCCGGATTTCATCCAACTCTTCATCGCGGGAGTGCTGAACTATGATGTCCGTAAAGTATTGACAAACGTGCCGCTGGAGCTTGTCAGCCGTGGCATTGCAAACCTGAACGGCCAAGCGAAATGCTGGATTGTCCATTCCCTGTTATGATTTGGTTTAATATGTAGCACCGTGGTTGTAGAACCCAAGGAGCATGAATGAAATTTGACAATCCCCGCAAGAACAACATGTCTAGATTGGCTAGCTCGCCAATGAAGACGTGAATGTATCTTCCGGTTGGATCTCATAAGCACCGGGAGGTTCTCTATCTACGCAAGTATCTCAAGCTAAAAACCAAACACTCACGATATGCTTATCCATGAACTGTGCCATAATGGTCTCCAATACTTCCGATGGCAACGTTTGGCATTCGTCGATCAATGCCATGAGAATATCCGCCATAAAAAGCTCAATCTTCTTCGCAAGGTCGTACCGCACTAAACCGAAGAAGTCGCGGAAAATGTCCATCATGAGCTCCTCGGCATTTGGAAGGTCGCAAACCAAGACAACGCTCTTCACTGTAGACAGTGACTCCAGAAGGTGAAAGTACTCGTTATAGTATGGGGAGTCTGGTCCTTTCAGTCCGTTAGAGAGTTGGCGAAAGAAGAATTGAAATATGTCGCGTAGTTCATGATGGGTAAATGGGGCATCGGGCGCGTAAAGTCTGAGGAGATCGGCAAGACAGCAAGCAGCATAGGCCTTGACACCCCTGTCTTTATGTAGGAGAATGGTTGTGTGGATGAGTTCCTTGCGAGCGGTTCCCAAAGAATTGACGTCGACGAGCTCCTGATCAAGGTCAGCGAGCTCGGTGTGCAGAGCCTTTAACTTCTTCAAAAGCGTATCAGTAGAAAATCCTTTGCCGACGATTTTCTCATGAAACTTGAGTTTTCTGGGAGAGGGGTTGCCCGCTGCGCGGGTTTGTGCGACCATGCTGACAGCCGTTGAAGGTCGTAAGCACTAAGCAAGCGCGTTGAGGACCAACAGGTCACGGCACGCGTTGTGTATCGTTGTTTCCTCTTTGGATTACGTAATCCAATTTATGAGGCCTCGCCGATATTGTCGACCCAAAGAGCAGCGCGGCTGCGAATTGCAGACGCTTCCAACACTCACACATCGTCTCTTCATGCCCCCTTCCTCCCTTTCTGTCCCCGCAAAACGTGTCCTGCCTTCGAAAGAGGCATCTCTCTTCAAAGAAGTTCTAAATCTCTACGAGACCCGCCAGCTGAAGAAAGGCCAGAAGGCTGCAGATCAGATCCTTAAGAAATTTCCGGAGCATGGTGGTGTGTACCAAGCATCAACAGAGTAGTGTCATATTCTTACATATTGTAGAAACACTATGCATGAAAGGACTGATCTTGACTCACATGGGCAAGCGGGAGGAGGGGCTCGAGCTTGTAAAGAAGGGAGTCCGGCTAGACCTGACTTCGCATATAGTCTGGCATGTCTTTGGTCTTATTCAGAAAGGAGAAAAAAATTACGAAGAAGCCCTCAAATCGTATACGCAAGCATTGCGATTTGACAAGGTATCATCTAATGCCCCGCCTGTTTTTCGATGCCTGTCGGTCTTCTGCTGACTTGCTCATAAAATGAGGCATTTTCGCATAGTATGCTCCTCATAACCACCTGTATCGAAGGGTTTTATGCCCGTTCCTTTTCATCCTGTGTCTGACGTCATTTCCTCTTTCTCTCAACTAGGAGAATATGAATATTCTTCGTGACGCGGCTCATCTACAAACGCAATTACGGCTCTTCGATGGTTTAGTCGAGACACGATATACTCTGCTCAGATTACGACCCAACTTGCGCCAGAACTGGATAGCATTAGCCGTCGCTTTTCATTTAAATGGTAACTTAGTGGAAGCCAAAAAGGTGCTAGAGCATTACGAACGAATATTGAAGGTTCGTCATCATCATATGCTCTGGTTTTACGACTTCAACGGTATATGTGCTGACAGGATGTGCCGGACTACGACGTTGAACATTCCGAGACACTTCTTCATCATATTCGCATACTAGAGGAGCTAGGCGAGCTATCGGAAGCACTTAACCTACTAGACGTCAACGCGAAAGCTAGAGTCATCATAGATCGAGTCGCCATCATGGAAATCAGAGGTACTTCATCTCATTTTGCGCAGTTTTCCAGTGCGGACGATATCTTTCATCCTGAAAGCACGCATTCTTTCGAAACTGGAATCTGCCGACGAGGCGGAACAGGCATGGCGTTCTTTGATTCAGCACAATCCCGACAACCATCAATACTACCGTGGTCTTCTCAAGAGCAAAAATATCGATTTGGGTATTGTTGACCACTCCAATTTGTGGTTTTGGCAGCTTATCAACCAACCGTGTACAGATACCATCACAGACGAGACTCGCGCGCGAGCCATCCACATCCTGTCTGAATTCTCTGAACAGCTACCAAAAGCTGATGCGCCCAAGCGAACATTGCTCCATGTGTCTTCAGGCTAGTTTCCCGATTTGCCAGGGTAAGGCGGTGTCTCTAACTTAAAGTATACAGGTGATGATTACAAGCAGCTTGTAAAATCATATCTACTCCACGGCTTGAAGAAAGGTGTCCCTTCGTTATTCGCCGACATCAAATCCCTTTATCATGAAGCTGAGAAACGGCGAGTCATTGAAGAACTAGTTGAAGGTTTTCGAGGAACGCTGGAGGGTGGCGGCTCTTTGGACAATGGGTACCCCTTGCCATCGTCTTCTGCTGCAAATCCAGATGCCGACCGCGAGGCTCCAACGACGTACCTTTGGACCCTATATTTCCTTGCGCAACACTACTCTTTCCTCGGTCGAAATACCCAGTCTCTCGTCTTAATTTCTGATGCTCTCGAGCACACTCCAACACTACCCGAGCTTTACACATTCAAGGGCCGGGTGCTCAAGCGGTTAGGTGACCCTTTTGGGGCGGCTCACTGCCTAAATGCCGCCCGGCTTCTAGATGGCCAAGATCGATTCCTGAATACTAAGTGCGCTAAGTACAAGCTGCGAGCTGGTCACATAGACGAAGCAAACGAGATTTTGGGCCTCTTCACCAAGGTACTGCCACATGGCGATCCAGAAGATGCTTCTTCTGATTTTCTGGACAGAAAGATGCAATAAGCCCAGGTACTGATCTCGAGGACATGCAATCACTCCTGTATCTGATGGAGGAAGGCAACGCTTATCGGCGGAACGGAAAGCTGAATATGGCACTGAAAAGGTACCATGCCATAGCCAAAGTTCGTCATCCCGAAATATCATGTTGGGGGGATCTTGCCCAAAGTATCATCGAATTGACTGTTCCTCCTAGGTTTTTGGCGAGATTGAAGATGACCAGTTCGACTTCCATGGATACTCCATTCGTAAAGCGACAATCAACATCTATCTGAAGTAAATCGAACAATATTTCATTTTTTGCTGATTGATTCTAGCTCATACTTTTTTACCACTTCTTCGTTAGTCTTGTTGCCTGGGAGGACCAGCTGCAGTCACATCCTGCCTATATTGCCACTGCTTTATCCGCCTCTCAGGTGAGTCAGTTCGCAAATGACAATTTTGTCGTGATAACCCTAGCATTTATTGCAGATCTACGTTCAACTCTATGACAACCCATCACTAGCTACGGAAGCGACGTCAACTGGTCAGCTCCGTCTCTAGCTTTAGTACAATTTTGAAGCTCATAAACTCATAGGTACGCTCACGGACGCAGAAAAAAAAGCCAAGAAGAAGGCAAAAAAGGCAGCTCAAAGGGTACAAGAAGAGACGAAGAAAGGTTAGTTCATAGTTATCTCCGCCGAAGACGACTTGAAGTATGAATTCTTTGCAGCTGCCACGTCCAGCGAAGACAAAGGGTTAGATGCTGGTCCTGCCAAAGACGAAGACCCCGACGGCCTCAAGCTGCTTCACAGCCCTGAGCCTCTCGATCAGGCTTGGAAGTTGCTCAAACCTTTGATTTTCCTGGCGAAGGGCAATATCGATGTATGGATTGCCGTATATGATGTTTCTATCAGGAGGGGTATGGCTGCACATATCAAACTCAAGTCCCCTCGATCCTAAAACTCTAATTGTCCAGAGAAATATCTCCAAGCTGCGAAAGCTTTGAACACTGCCAAAGCGCTGGATGCTGAGAATCCCGAACTTCACTCGCGGATACTTCATTTCCGAAAGACATGTATGCGCTCGCTTTAATGATACCCAGCACTTGCCGAGCACTGACTGTTTTCGCCGCCAGATGTCTCGCTGTCCACATCGAAACGTGGTTCCGTAGGGCCTCTCATATCTGAGACACTCACCACACTGGTACCGGATGAGGTTTCCTCAGAAACTTTTAATTCAGAGTACTTGCAGCGGCACCCGACGAGTGCGAAAGTCATCCTCGGTGGCGCCAGGGGGCTTCAGATCCTTGCCTACCCTCGAGAAGAAGTCGAAGAGGTCGTGTTCAACGTCTTGAATCCAGAAGTGGACATTAGCATCCAGGTGCGCATTTTGCGATGGATTTGTGTCCGAGGTCTCACGCCGTCGTATGCAAGACCGCGCTCACTGCGTTATCCTACCTGAAGGAGATGCAGTCTCCCAGGACGGACGAGTTCAGGCTCGGGTGCGACCAGAAATTCGAGCTGTCGACAGTCTTCAAGACCCAGGACGAGCTCGTATCCATACATGAGAGTGCTGAGCCTACTGCAGAGGATGTAGAGGTAGTATGATTGTTCGCGAACAACATCCCATCTTCGCTCCGTGTTTTAGTACTCCAGGTACTGTTACTGTCAGCTGTCAGTTGGGACACGACATTAGCCGTAAAGGGCATCGACTATGCGCTCGATTGACAGATGATGACTTGCAACAAGCACGCGAACCACGCAAGATACATATCCACGAGCACGGCTTCTACATGTATTCAGTTGCAGAGTTGAATTCAAGCCCCATTCTCACTGCGATCGGTCCAAGGGCTTATCTTCAGGTGCTCCATGCTTGGAAACAACGCAGCATAGTAATATGCAATAGCCCCGCGGAAGGCAGTGTATCTAGTGACCATTTGCTCTCCCACTGTAGTTACACCTTGCCATCACCTAAAATCGGCTTGCGGAGTGGATTGTGAGACAATCCCCAAGGCCATCACGCAGCAGTACTCAACAAGGCTTGGCGAGACTCATGGCCCGGTAACAACAAAGGTGCCTAGAACAATAACAGAATGAAGCGGTCCATGGATTCTCTATGAACAGGCACCGGTGCAACTGCGCGGGAACTGCGCGGGCATTTTGGAGCAGCATTGGCATGCAGGCTCGAAAAGGTAGTCGGTGGACCACCGCGGACTTATGGGGAACCCTGTCTTCCGCGCCAGCCTCGGAAAACGATCCAGCGGTACATCCAGGACCAGGGATCCCGGGAGTGAGTGATTACTTTTTAATAACCGCGCACACCCGGCACGCGATGCGTGCGGTGGACTGCACCACGATCTTCCATGTGAGAATCTCCTCGCTGCAGATAGTAAATGTGTGTCCTGTTCGAGATAAACTACAGCCGCACCGGTCATGACCAAACATTCCAGACATGCCACTGTAAGCGAGGGCCCTAAGACGTCTGACCGAAATTCGGCGCTTTGCGAGTTACTCTCTGCGGAGATTGAATCTTAATAATTGACTGTACAGCAATACACTCCGGGGTTTGCCGGTCCATGCCATTAGATCGCAAGCCACCGACTCGACGACAAGCCAAATCGTTGCTGCCCCGCTAAAATGGTTAACATTCCGAAGTGCGTATCCTGTTTTCGTGTTGTAGGTGTCACCCTGACCGGACATTTACCATTATCCCTAGGACCCGTCGGACATGTAAGTTTGTCGTCGTACAGTCATGCAATGGTGTCTTAATGACCATTTGGATTGATCTAAGACTGCGCCCACAAGGATTGCAGAAAGCACACGTATGTTCGGTGATTTAGTGTGGTATACAGTGAGTGTTGAACAGGATATTACTGTGATTTCAGACCCCACAAGGTCACGCAATACAAGAAGGGCAAGGATTCTTTGGCCGCGCAAGGAAAGCGTCGGTACGACCGTAAGCAGTCAGGTTACGGTGGTCAGACGAAACCCGTCTTCCACAAGAAGGTATGTTGGCGATTATTTTAGTCTTGAAGAACGACATTGACTTTGAGTCGACTTCCTGCGTTTGCGATAATTAGGCCAAGACAACGAAGAAGGTGGTCCTGCGGTTGGAGTGTACTGTATGCAAATACAAGATGCAGCTCGCGCTCAAGCGGTGCAAACAGTGCGTTGCTTCATGTACTGTAAATCAAATTGCCACACTAACTGCCACATAGCTTCGAGCTTGGTGGTGAGAAAAAGACAAAGGGCCAAGCGCTTACCTTCGTACGTCTATTGATATCTTATCTGCCGTTGGAGCTATTTTTGACGCCGCATGCAGTAAATGCTCACACATATTACATTTTTCGTTGTGGTTTTCATTCCCTACATGTATCTAGTCCCGTATGATATGCAACATAACACTGCATGCATAAAAAGGAACTTTTATGACAGTGAGACATGATTTGGAATAGTGTGTGATGTCTGCGGATGCTTGGAGCTGGTGCACATACGATTCGAGGTCTTCTATATCACCGGCACGCTGTGTACAAGTATGCCAGTGACTACTGAGTACCGAGTCCTGACACCCCTTCATCGTTGCCAAATCGGTACGTCATGAGCGCAATGCCGAGCCGAACACGATTTGACTTCCATCCTCCTGCCACACAGCTACATCGCCAAATTGCGCGAGATAAGAGTTCAAATCACCAGCTGTAAGCCATCCTCAACTCCGAACGTCCCTAAGGCGAATCGTTATCTTGAATTAGTATTAACCCATAGTTTCTGTACAGAATTTCGGAACTGATGACTCGGAGCGAGCTTCTGCATTGGTGGTAGGGCTCGACGGTCCTATAAGGTGTGGAGCGCCCGGAACAGGAACGAAATCACGACGGTGCGGGGACTACCCCTCCCGGTGATACAGTCCCATAGCGCGTGTCTGGCGTCTTGTAAATATTGAAGCACGTCGGAGCGGAACAATGGTTCAGCAGGCTGACGCTACGCCCCCGGAAATACTTCGTGAAACGTATGTCCATCTCAATTCATTTCCTCGTAGATAAGGTACAGTTACGCCGCGTGTTTACTTATCCAACTCACAGTGATTGGACAGCCCTCTGAATCAACGGCTCAGTCCCAGGCCCTGATGCGAACCAAACAGATAAAGCTCTGGAAAGCTTTCCACTTAATCTGTGGTCGAGTAAGGCAGTGCATGTAGCCAGAGCGTCAGGATGTATGCGAAAACTTACCGATTGTGGAAGTAGTTATTGGTATGCGTGCGAGCACATTCGGCAT
>QLPM01005777.1:2214-13639 GCA_003314695.1 Albatrellus sp. MG142
CACATAGATAAACATGTCTATAGGTCGCTAATCAATGTACACAGGTAGCATGCCGCCCAATATTATGCTGCGGGTCTTGAGGCCGAACATGAGACTGTAAAGTGATTATGTCTCTGTCCACAAAACCATTGCATATTTCCTGACATGGACCGGACCAACACCATCGAAGAAAAACAGCGCTTCCCTGCGTTGCCCCCAACGAGATTTCAAAATCTAATCAAAAGCTCTCTCGCCTAGTGCCCAATGGACAAGTCTCCGCAGCACAGTGGCGCTCGTAGGCCAATGAGGCAAGCGTGCCATATAATTTTACCAATATCGAGTTCGGCCTCTCACGTCATCATGTGATGCCCTTGAACACATCGAGAACATTGGTGAAGCGTGTCTGTTGTCTGTTGCTTCGACTAGGCTCACTCGCAAAGATAGGCTGGTTATAATCAGCAGAGCATTTGTTAAGTCATCAGTCCCGTTTAAACGACCGAGATGCATCGCTTCTATATGGATGTCAACGCTGCCAAGCATCTGCTTTAGCCTGAGATGCACTTTAGACACACTTATGGTAGTAGGAACCGCATACGGTGATCGGTAAGGCTCTGCTGCTGCAGTTCACAGATTCTTGTTCGCGTGTCGTAGGCAGTTTTCAAATCGTTGTTGTTGTCAGGTTCTTGCCATCGTAGATGAGGGTTTGTGGCACAAGCACTGGTGCACATTAAGCGAAGTTAGCGAAGCGACATGATGAGGTGGCACCTGATGATTGGCACTATGATGTCTGTCGTTGTCGTCATCGTCACGTGTGCGCCCTTGTGCGTGTATTTGCGAGGGAGCTGAGGGCAGTGTTGGCTCGTGCCCTGTGTGATGAGCGCGCTCGAGTCACGTTAAGCGCCACAGCCCGACTTCTAAGCCATTTATAAGCTTATGTATCCTGATGCTCTTGCACTGGCAGGGTGCAAGTAGCATGTAATATATATAGTATAGCAAGTTGGCGGGATCGGTCAATAGTAATTAGCGATCCCTGGTAAGTAAGTCGATAGCACTCTCCGAGCTAAGTTGAAGCGAGCCATCGTAACACAACTGAAGTCGTGTTGTGCAAACGCAGTTATCGATAAACAACACACTAGTCACTGTCGCTGTCAGTGTCACTGCCCTTGCCCTCGTCATCATCGTCGGTGGAACTTTCCTCACTATCTGCCACTGCACGTTGTTTGACAGTCCCTCCACGCATGGCTGCCATCTGGCCCGCTAATGTATCTTCCTCTGGGTCTGAAATTTCGTCTTCGGCTACCTGCTCCTCTGCATCAAGGGCAGACATGTCGTCAATCTTGAGCTACATAAATGTAACATCAGTAGATGTCAAAGATAAAAGTAGACATGCTCACACTGATATCCTTGACTACGTCCTCATCAATGAAAGTATCGCTGACGAAGTGTATTCTCCACGTGAAGAGCCCCACCGACGGAGGCGCCTGGAACTTCAGTTTGTACGACCTGAAGTTTCGTTCTTGCATGGGGTCGGAAAATGGTACGTCAGTCAGCTTCATTGGCGGTACGACGATCCGGTTAGTCTTCGCGTCAGCAATTACAACCCACCAAGATGGTCGCCGATACTGATAAAAAAATGCACGTTAGCACTAAGTTCTGACACAAGCTTTACGCAGGCGAACCCATGGCCAGTATGGCGCGTGTGCCCAGCCACTTCCACCACTCGATGACCCTTCGACATCTTGTATGGAGTTAAGGAATTCTTCGTCTTCCTTTGTATTGACTGGGGAGTTGACAGGCTCTGGTGTGACACTATCCTGACCCGAAGACCCGTTCACACTTGAATAAATTGTCGGAGGGGACTGGCGTAGTTTCACAACAAGGTATACGAGTGCTGAGGGCGTTATAATGCGCTCGCCAATGACTTCAAATGGCGGATGAGTCAAAATGACACATGTACAACACACATAGGTAATCTATATCACTTACCTTTGAATGAGGAATCCAAGACTTCGAGGCGCCCCCAGCGATGAACGGCCTTCTCGACATCCAGAGCTCTAGGATCGCCTTTGTCTTTCAGGGAGCGTGCGAAATCCTCCAAACTGACAATTGTATCGGGCAATCCCTTGACATCGCTTTCGCTTATACCCGGCAGTTGCACATATACCAAGTTGCTGCTTCCCGGAAGTAGAGCCTGTGTCAGGTATGCATGCAAACGCATCACAGCAATGGTCGGGTGGAACCAGTTCCGTGCCATGCTGATGTTCAATAGTGCATTTAACATACTCGGAAGTTGAAGCAAAACTCCTGTTTGCACTGTAGTCATCCAAATTGTCAGCTCGATGTAATGCAAGCAGTGGCTGCTGCTCACCTGCCCGCAAAGTTGGATCGCGTACTGGGATTCTCAACAGGTGAGCATGTAGGAGAATAAGACCACGGCATCGACTATCACGTTCATCCGAAAGCAGGACGCGTAACTCCTTCCATCGACCCCCAAGCCTCTCACTAACGACTCTTTCGATGTCTTTCAATTCTTGCTGGGCGCCCCTGGGCTCCACTTGCTCCCACTCAACAGCCTGAGAAAGCGAAGCCAAAACTTCATCCAATCCAGAGTTTTCGGTGAGGGTTTTGAAGAATCGGGCGGCAGTCTCAGCGTGAACACCATCTTTTGTCTTCTGACGATTACCAAACCACCATTGTCCCTAATTCATACAGTGTGAAGAAAAAACCTGTCTGTGGTGTGGAAGAAACGTACCACCATGGCGGGGAGTGAAATGCCGAAAAGTAGTCCATACACTCCCAGAACCCAGATGTTGTTCTGAGCCTCTACTATCCAGCGAGGCAAGGCGATGCCCATAGAAATCTCTTGACGGCCATCCGGATGGCCAAAATCCTCATAATTCTTCCGTATCGTCTCGTCTGTGAGGCTAATTCATACTCAGCATATTCAGCATATTGTCGAACCTCTAGCCATGGGACGAACTCACGATTTATATGCCTTCGTGATATCCACGAATCGCGCCGACGCGGACTCCACGGTCTCGTTTCCTTCGAGTTTGACTTTGTCGGGATGGCTAAAAAGAGTCTAAGGACGAACAAAAGCTGCAAAATAAGAACTTACTATATTTTAGAGAGCTTTTTGTAATGAGACTTGATCTCTTTTTCGGTTACTCCCTGGAATAGAATTGGTGAGGAATTTATGGTGAATTTGGCGACCTAAGGCGATTCCATACACAGATATAAGGAGAGTAACTCACCGTATTCAAGCCGAGGATCTCGAACGGATTATAGATTTTGTTGTCCACAATTGTATTTGCCACCTTGTACGACAGCAGTGCAAACGCTACCCACCCCACAATAGTGAAAATGGCCCTGCATCGAATGTAAGCCCATAACATACGAGTGCAGGATGCTGACTTCCATACTTCTTGGTAAGCTTCGGCTGCAGAAGTGATCCCTTCTCTCGTTTCTTGATTTGGGCACGCTGTTCGACACAAGGTTGACACTCGCATCCCGACGTAACGACAGATTCTACATATCCAGAGTCAATATTCTGTTAGTGACCAACTGCACGCATGAATGGTCAACATACTGCTTGATGAAGATAAAGAAAGCGTCAAGGGAATGAGGATAATGAAGAGGATAGTCATTATGAAATAGAGAACCATGGAGCCCGACTCATCATAGTTGTAGTTCGCCATTCTGCCTGGGGACTAACATATAAAGCTTCGTCACGCAGGTAAGAATGAGAGAAGTTAGGCGGATAGACAGACTCTAAGTGAAAGACGAGTGGAGATTCGGCGAAGAGTATAAGTACGCTAATGAGGGCTCAGACACAACTACTGAACAGTCACGGAGTTATAGAAAGTTGTGCTGGCTCTTTACAGTTGACGTGTAACTTACGTAAAATTGGAATTATTCGCGTGTTGCTCGAGCTTGACAACTCTACTTAGCAGTTCACCCTTTGGCTCAGGCTCCTTCATGAGGATTCGGATAATTTCCGCACCTCCTCTTCCCGAAATAAAGGCATGGTTTTCTTTGAAGTCCATGCCTGAAACTGCTTCGATATCCTCCCTCAAGGGAAAGTTATGTGCTACCATTGAAACTCTGCGTCATGCTCGTGTGCAGGACAAGGATGTGATCCTGCTTTTGGACGATTTCGAGTTACTTGGTGAGATCACGGTTGATATCTTGAGGGACGGTGACCTGGTTTGGTGAGGTCCCATCGTTGTGTTGAGTAGTGTCTCATGCTGACATCCCAGTAGTATACAACCCAAGCGAAGTTCTGAAAAACGCAAGGCGCTCTCATCAACTGAGCCTCGCAAACGAAGCAAGTTGTCTTTACCGCCAAGATTCTGCGAGTTTGCCACCACACGTCCGGCACCCAGTCCTAAGCAGGAGACCTCTAACTTGCCGTCTTCAATTTCCTCTGATTCTGACTCCCAAGACGCCGTCACGTCCAGCAATAGCTCGACGACGGATTCCTCCGACTCTTCGACATCATCTTCGTCTTCCGAATCGAGCTCTGGAAAATTGTCGGGCTTATTAGGCACTGACCCTGATAGCTCGTCCTGTGACGAAAGTCCTGACCTGGTCTCTTCAAGGAATCCCAAACAACAGACACCTCCAGCAGATCGTACTTTGTATGTGTACATGATCACTCTTTCATCCAATTCATTGGTTCTATTGCCTTCATAGAGTTCCATGTGTACCTCCTGGTCGGGGAAAACCACAGACTCACAGTCGTAATCTGCGTCGACGCAAGAAGCGTCAATACGAACGTGGGGCTCCATTAGGAACTGCCGCGAGACCCACCTCCCTTCTAGCGGATGATGCCAACGCAATGCCACTTGGCGTAAGGTCTCCTCATGTCCCATCTAACAGTGCTGGCGACGTCGACGGAACAAGCGCCGTGAATAGAACCTCAATACCGATGATGTCACTTTCTAACAAAAATAAGAAACGCGGTTTCAAGCGTGCCATGGCTGGCTTTCTTCCTCAGCGTATCGTATTCGACGGCGCTGGCGCTGATAGTGCAGCAAAGTCGTCCGCGATACTCGGTAAAGTGCCACTACAACACCCACCTATATTAACCGAATTCTCGGAGAAGTATCGCCTAGTGCCCCCTTCCGACAAGCAGGACAAGGGGCTTTTGCCGCCCAACATGTTCGTTACCGTCGTCGATGTGGAAAGGGGGGACTGGCCAATTTCAGAAAAAAATACTTTCCAGTCGACCCATCAACCTCCAGAATCAACTTCGACGACAATGTGGGATCGTAACAGGAAGAGGAAGCAACGCGATCTTTACGGATTAGAAGACGACCTGGACCATAACACAGGAGATACTGACGAATGTAACATAACCCTCAGCTACGGTGAGGATACGTTGGCGGCGATAAACGTCGATTGGGACAAAGTGGATCAAAACTGGGACAGCTACACGAAAGTTACTGAAACATGGCCTCTGCCTTCCGGTTGCATGGTAGGGTGGAAAGTGAGGATATAAGGGCATTACTGGCCACAATTCACTCTTTCTGACGTTGCATTTTGTAGGAGCTCGGAATTCATCCGCTGACTCTGACGCCAGAGATGGTGCTGAGGTTGGCACGAGTGATGGGATGTGATATCAGTCACGCGGCTGTGAGGCTACTCATGCGACCCGGCACGGGGGCCGTTGCATTTGGAGGTGTTGTCGTGGAGGAAGAAGTTGTTGATGAGGCGACATACGACTGTAGTGATGTGGAGAAGATGGAATGGAGGATAATTTCTGAATAAACTGATGTCGTGACATGGGAGTATCCAGATGATGATGTGCAGAGCTACTGGTACTGCAAGTCAATATTAAGTGTGCAGTATTGTACGGTAATGTCGCGATAATGCGAGGAGTACTGTCGGGAGATGTCGGAATGAAATGAGCCGAGGGTAAGCCAATCAATAAACGCGAGTGAAAAGGCGCCGAACACGAATACCTTCGGCAACTGTGACTTTTGCCTGCTTCCCCCCCCGACTGTCCTCAGAGTCGTTTTCTCCGTCCCTCTTTCTCGTACTTTGGTGTGCGCCAGTTCATCCATATCTTGCGGCTCCTGACCCCCTCTAGCTGCTATGCTACCTCAGGTAGCTAACCACATCTTCCATCACACCGCTCGCGCGGTCGCCGCTGCTCAGAATCAGGCCGGACACACCCTCCGCAATGTCTGGGGTCTACAGTCGTCTAGTACGCAAAGTGCTTCCTCCGGCTTAGGTAGCTGGAACGGTGCTGGCTCCTCTAGTTGGGGCAGTGGTCATGCAGGCGCTGGAGGGGGCGCCAAGTACCACACTGGAAGTCGCTTCTACTCTGGTTACACGGTATGCAAATTCGCGTTTAAGACGTGTCTCGTTTGACATGCAATTCAGGGCCCTGGGCGCGCCATTACCCAGGCAAATACAACGTCCAATGACTCCAATGCGACACACACGGATGATAATGACGCGGCTCCAAGCTCGCGGTTTGAAGTTACTTCCTCGCGCAAGGCTCGAAATCGGAGCCATAGTCTCTCGCTTGGATCTCTAGGTACTGCGCAACGGCGAGACGGTCTTGGTATTCTGAAAGCCGTCCAGCAGCACGTTCGTGCTCGGCATGCCTTCGCTGAATATCCTCGTCCTCAAGTCACTGCGGATGGGGATGCTAATACGATTCCTTCAACAATGGAGGATGGAAAGCCTCTTCTCGTCCGCCGCAATTCTACCTCTGTTTCTTCCGGTATACATCACGATATTCCCGACGAATTAATATTTACTTCACCCCCCCTCGATGTCGTCAAGAATCTCGCCGATCCTGAAGCTCCTCAAACTGTCCAAGAGCCGCAAACCAGTTCTAAATCCACTAAACATTCAGCTCTGTACCAGGCGCTTAAGAGTGCTCGGGATGGATGTAATGCATTTCTAGTTCGCGCTGCTGTAGAGAAGCTGCATGATCCGAGCACCATGTCCGTCGTACACGATTGGAACATGGCTATCAGCGCACTCATCGCTATACGTTCTTCCGGGGAACCCGTCACGGAGATTCTGCGTACCTACAATGCGATGGTCCAACGGTCTATCACTCCCAATCTGCAGACATACATGTCCCTCATTGATGTGCTTACGCGGCGGGACCAGGAGGTAGAGTGGAGGGTCGAATCATTCGAAAAGCAGATCTCTAGACGTACTGTTGCGGGCGTCGTCAACTCGCGGGAATCTTTCATGGACCAAGAGCGTATTGCTTCCCTTCGTGCGGAGAACAACTTCCTCTCAGCCATTTCTCTCTTCCAGGCTGCTTGTATGCTTCCCAAGGCTAGTTTCTCGACATCTATCTACAGCAGCCTTCTTCGAAGCTGCGCGCTTCATGGCAACATCGACGCTGCTATTCATGTTTTCAACCGTATTGAGCGGCAGTCGAATACCACGCTTTCTGGTACAATCTATGGCAATCTCCTCGCGGTTTACGGGCGCCTTGGTGACATCGAAGGCGCGAAAGTTGTCTTCGACGAGTTCCTTAAGGTCTGCAGCGAGTCCAAGATCATGTGGCACGAAGCCGAAATTCACAAGGCACGCGCAGCGCACATCCTGGTTTGGAACAGTATGATCGAGGCCTACTTCAGAAGTGAAGATCCAGCGAGCGCGCTTGGCCTGTTGGAGAAGATGCTGGATACTCCTGCCGGCGCCAAATTTTCGGTTAAAGACGTGCCCGCCCCCGCATCATCGACGTACCAGGTCATTATCGAAGGGTTCACACGCCTGGGCGACGTTCGCACTGCGTTATCCTGGTTTGAACGTCTGTTAAATCAGGAGCACGTTGCAGAGAATGAGTGGCAACCTTCAACCGTTCCCTTCCGGCCTACTCGTGTAATGTGGGAGACTATCATGGTCGGACTTGCTGAAGCCTCCATGGTTAACGAACTGAACACTCTTTTCATCCGTTTGATTAAATCTGCCGAGCAGGACTGGAGGCCTATCCTTATGCGTATGCGATTGTTAGTGTACCGGGTGAACATCCAGCACGTGGAGAAGCGACTTGATGATGCAAGCATGATCAAGATTCTAGATTTTATTACTCGAGACGTGTTTGGACCCCCAGAGCATTGGGAATCCCAGATCCATCCTCGCCACGCTGCTGAAATGTTGGCCACGGTTGCAAGATATTATGTCTCTTTCGGTCTTGTGGACAATGCTGTAGATATCATCGAAGGCATCATGCAATCCGGGAGGAAGATGTGGGGAGTGGTAAACGTCGACTACGCTCTCCTGTCTGGTAGACCTAGCGCTGTCAAGGCAGCGACGGAAGCAATCTTGCTACGGGAGGGTTCTCTGAGGAACCTCCCTCTCCCGACTGTCCTGCGACTTGTGGGTATATGGCAGCAAGAGGGTCTGCAAGTGTCTACAATGATTTCCGATGCATGTCTCAGTGCCTATACAGCTGCCAAGGACCATGGAGACTTCGTGAACCTCACCCCGAAGGAATGGGAGCTTGTCGCTGCCGCCGTCATCTATGGCTCTCATGCCAACGCTAGTGACGCGTCAGTCCAATTTTTCAAGGACATCGCTCAGCATCAAGTTGATCCATCAGCAATTTCCTTGTCGATTATGGATAATTTGCTGAAGATGATGTGTGAGAGTATGGACGTTTCACATAGTCAGGCCTTTCTATCAAGCCTCGGACCCAGCTATGAAGGCTTGCTTACAAATATTCGCATTGTTCACCAAGACGTGAAAGCCGAGAATGTCGTTTCCAATGCCCATATCGACGTACGGGCCCACATCGACAAGTACCACAGTCGCTATGTTGATGAGTACAGTCATGACGATAGGGTGACTATCTTCGATGCCTTATCTCGATTCGAGTCTGGTGTACAACTGGGCATCTATCCCATGACTCCGGTGATTGCCCGCCTGATCGAGAGCTTTGGTCGCATGAAGGAGACAGCCAAGGTTGTTACCCTCTATAACGCGTCACAAACTGTCCTGGCCATTCTGGAGAAGAAGAAGGCGCTGCAGTCACAAGGTTGGGTCGAAATCGAGAATGCAATGATCAGTGCTCACGCGCACTCTGGCGACACCGTTCGCGCCAATATCCATCGCATGCGACTGCTCGAGAACGGTGCTTCTCCCACGGCGGACGCGTACGGCGCTCTAATCCAGTCCATAAGGGATACCACCGATGATGCTGCGCACGCTATGGCCTACTTCGAGGAGTCTCAGACTCGAGGAGTTACTCCCAACATCTATCTCTACAATACGATAATCTCCAAGCTTGCGAAAGCCCGGAAGGCTGACCTCGCTGTCGAGTTGTTCAAGAAGATGAGGGTCGATGGAATCCATCCTAGCTCTATCACCTACGGCACTGTCATTGCTGCTTGCTGTCGTGTCGGCGATAGTCGCTCCGCAGAAACACTCTTTGACGAGATGGCTTCGCAGCCGAACTTCAGGCCTCGTGTGCCTCCCTACAACACTATGATGCAGTTCTATGTCCAGACCAAACCTAACCGCGACAGGTTTTTGTCTTTTTACGAGCGCCTCCAGCGGACTAACGTCAAGCCGACTGCGCATACTTACAAGGTAGGTCTAGCTCATTGGTGACCGCTGACAGCCATCTTATATATCTGTGTCTAGCTTCTTATCGATGCCTACGGCAGCATTGAGCCGGTCGACTTCAAAGCCATGGAGGATACGTTCACAAATCTGTTGCGTGACCAGAATGTGCAAGTGAATGGGTCACATTGGGCCGCTCTTATCAACGCATATGGCTGCGTGGCGAAAAATCTCGACAAGGCGACAAGCATCTTCGAGTCCATTGCGACGCACCCCAGTACTCTTTCTTCAGGCTTGCAGTTACCCGATGCAGTCGCGTTTGAAGCTCTCATCAATGTGTTCGTTACCCTTCGCCGCGCGGACCTTATTCCTCAGTATCTCCAGCGTTTGCGGCAGACTGGTGTTCATATGACAGCTTACATTGCTAACTTGCTCATCCGCGGATACGCTGCTGTTGGTAATATCGAGAGGGCCCGCGAGGTCTTTGAAAGTTTGGCTGATCCGCCGGTCGGCGTAGCTGCACCTAACAACCGTGCACCTCATGATACCTCATCCCCTCCGGCCATGCGTATTGACGAACTGGTTTATCGGGAGGTGTGTAACTTTCTCTGTTTGTAAACACTATACTCATACACTGCGCAGCCATCCACATATGAGGCCATGGTTCGCGCCGAGCTTGGTAATGGCAACCGCGATAATGCTGTCAAATTGCTTCATCGGGTTCTTAAACGGCAAGTCTACTTAAAACGTGTAGTGTTCTCACTATTTGCTGAACCGCTGTTTCAGTGAATATCCTGAATCTATCTATAACCGCATCAGCGGTATCATGCTTGAAGACTCAGTATCTCCGTGGCCATCAAGTCCCGAATTGTCTGGTAGTCCTGACGCGTTGTCCAATTAGACAACTATCTATACTCTACCTCTAAAAGGACGTTTCCGAATTGAATCGACCGGAACAGACCATTACATTATCACTTGTTCATTCTTACGCTTCATCTAAACGCATTCGCAATACGATTGTACCACAATTCTTAAGCTTGAAGCTGCTCATGTATAATAGCCACATACGTACCTTCACGAGATAGAATGGAGTGAGTCCCAAGGCTTCCAATAGTCTTGCGACAGAATCGATCAGGCAGTCGATGTACTGTAGAGAACGCGATTATGATGGTAGCTGCTGTCCATAGCCAAATTACAGCTGGTTGATAAATAACTCGACGATGCAGTATCAATCTAATCCAGTCTGCCCTCTTTACCATTGGGATGGTGATAGTGACCAGTGGTATCATCATCAAACAATAGCTTCTTGAAGCCCAGGAACAGGCCAATAACGGCAACAGAAATTATGAGGACGGCCATGAGAATATGGTCTCTGAAGAAGTCTTCCATGTAAGTCAACTGTTTGTTCAGATACTGCGCAATCACGATAGTCACTGAGTGTTTGTGCTGACACGAACTATAGGACATACCCTAGCCATGCGCTCGACGACGTTTTCAGAATGTTTCGCACTCACGGTTCCATCCATTGAGCCGCGGAGTGCCGCAAAGATGCTGCTCGCGGTGAGCTTCATCCTGTGCCCACTAGGTTCCGTGTCATAGTACAAAAGTTGCTGAGTGTCCAGCAAAAGAAATTCGACAAAGTCCGGGACATAAAGGCAATCGAGCACTCACATGATGGTCGGCGATAACGACGCCCCCACTCTGTTTAAGGCCATACATGTTTTGTAGCCACTTGTTCCACTTGTCCATGTCCATCCACGTGAAGACGACGCTGCGGTCCATCAGTCTGCGGTAGCTATCGCCTCGGTGGCGCCATTTTTGGGCGACGCTGCGCACTTCCTTAATGAGCCTCTCCCGTTCATCACCAGCTACCGGGACCGTGGTTACGACTACCAACGGCCTA
>QLPM01005778.1:3772-25813 GCA_003314695.1 Albatrellus sp. MG142
GCATGAAGGCGCAGAACACGCCAACGTCGTCGGGGAACTGCTCGTTGAGGCTGAGCACAAGGTCCTTGACAGATGATTCCTCACGATGCTCCTTTCCAGCGGTATATCGTTGAACGAGCTTTCTAAGTTCGGTCTTATAATTGTCCTCGCTCGCTGTCATGACGGCCTCGAATACTTTCCTGAGTGCTGCCTTCGTGTCTGATGACGAAGGTTCTGGGATGGACGTGAAATCTTCGACAGCCTCTGAAGGGATGAGAGCCGCAAATTCCGGGGTATGAGTGAGATACTTTGCAATTTGTGCGACAGGGCGGAATCCGCAAAGGGCTGTGAATGGTGTGATGGCAAGCGCCATCTCTGGCTTGTGGTTCGGGTCTTCCCTTAATATTAGCAAGGTACGTATGGTGTTCAAGAATTCGAACTGCACCCTTATAGATGTCTGGCTGTTTGGAATGCAAAATCTCTGCCGTCGCCTTGTCCGGGTGACTCTGGATACTCAATGCCTTCGCTATCGACAAGACCTTGAACAAAAACGGGATATTCCCGTTGCTAGCACCGAACTTTTGTATCACTTTCTCGCCGATCAATTGCGGGCGGGAGGCAAGATAATCTGTAAGGTCCTCTTGCGTCGATGCCAGGCGTGATGGGGAATTTGGGTGGGTGCCCATCCACAGCTATCATTAATTTAAGATCTCCCGTTACCTATGGAAAGTCTCTGAAAGGCTGACTTACCTCCGAGTACGGCGAGTTTTCATCGACCAAGAAATCGCTCAGACCAGACGACTGTGCAAGCTGTGCGGCCTTGGAGGACAGTCCTATCTTTCCCCAATCATACTGATTCACGGTAGGTAGTATTTTGAACACGGGGACGAGGAGAGACATGGTGCGAGATCTGATAAACTTGTGATGGCCGCGAGCGAACTAGGAAGCAATTGATATGAAGTGCTATTTGATGTGGTTCGCCAAGTCAGTGGGAAAGATGACCGGCAGTGATGACGTCGCCAGTCTGATGTCATCTGATCTAATCCTCCAGCCTCGACGGCAGTACCGGGCACTCCCCTAACTACTGCCAGTCATACGCGTCGTAAACGTTGCAATGAACAGGTGGGCGTTGAGCTTACATCAACGACGATTATTAGTGATGGTCAGCCTGCAGAGGTCCTATTGTCCTGGTTCGTCAAACTCTGGCAATATCTTGATCTAGGCTGAACTCAAACCGAGCTACTTCAGACGATCGACGAGGCAGAAGTGAGTCGCGCGTCGTCTCCATCTCCGTTAATGGCATTCCTGACTCGGAGGGCCAATTGTTTGCTAGTATCTTCTGGATCAGCTGGTCCGCAACAATGAAGCTATGTCGCATACCGGCTCACGCTGACGGTCGCTTACAGCCTCCACCATCTGCAGGCGACGACAAACTTCTGATATCACTTCGCCAGCGGTTGCAGGACCTCCTTTCGTCTCTGCGTGTGGGCGCTGAAGGTACCGGGAAGGGCTGAGAAGGGTGCCAATGACACACTGCCTTACGCGGGGATGACTGATGTCAGATAACAACTTCATTGAGATCCGAGTCGTCACTAGTAGCTATCTTTGATTTTGTCACGTCTGTAACATGTCGCAGTATACTTTTCCCTGATGATACTGAGCAGTCAGAGCCCGACTCGGAGGACATATTGTTTAGGCGCGCCATGACAAAGGCGCCCGCTGCCAGTCCCTCTTCCCTCTTGCCACTAGTACTGCTCGTCCTTTGCAACGGTCGTCACGCTCCTTAGATCGGGACTCGTGCACTATTGTAGCCTCGCGCGTCTCAATTCCTTGTCTACTTCCATAAAGGGGGCCTGATTCATTGACCGAGACCTTCGAGTTTAGCATTTACCCGTCGATTCTCCAGGCACATGTCTGGCCTTTACGAATCGTACCTTGCTCTATCACCGTCCCCGGCTAGAGGTGCCGTTTCCCAAGCCTTGCAAGCGATCGCTGATGGTGCGAAGTCCGTCGTGGAACCTTCTACCGTCGTCTGATGAAGATTTTCAGCACCTCAGTACAGTGTGGACGATGTCAATCGACGAAGGTTGATCGAAGTCTTACTGGACGATCTAGTGCTGTGCAACACGAGCAGCAACAGTGGTGGTAGTAGACTGACGCCCGAAGGTACGTCATTCAGCATTCGCCAACTGGCTTCCCTTAGTCAACGATCTGCAGAGGTGGCACCGGCCCTGTCTGCGATCAAGTCGCTAGGCAAGCATCCGTCTGGCGCATCAGTCCTAGCATCGGCACGCAATCTATCTAGTCTTCTTACCCTGTCGAAGGCATGGAAAGATGATCTCAATGCGATGTGCGAGGCACTGCGATGCATAGCGAACACCCTACTTTTGGTGGATTCCGCACGTACAACATGGATTGAAGGTGTTAAGAATGGAGGGGACAATACCGTCCAGCTGCTTGAGGTCAGTCAAACCACGATTACGTCTTAAAGACTGTCTGAACTAACTACGGGCAGAAATCGGCGGCACCCGATGTGATTTTCCTTGCTTCTCGTATATTGTTTTTGTGCACGGTTTCAAGAATGGATGCGCAGACATTCATCATCTCCTTGGTCGAGGATAAATCTTCGCCATCTATCATTGACATCATTGGCATGCGGCTTGATTCATTAACCGTCAGTCTTCTGCGTGGGGCCAAGACGGCTCGTGAGGCCATGACGGACCTGCTTAAGTTTACGTTCAATCTCCTCGCCCACTATCCTAAGGTGTGTGTGTAGTGGCTAAACTGCCAAGCCTGCCGGAATTTAACGATTTACAGTTAGTTGAATGCGAGAAAGTAGGTGATCTTGGTGCCGGCCAGGCCCAAGTCATGGGAGAGTATTGGTCCGAACGTTTGGACGGGTACGGTGTGCACATTACCGTTTGATATCTTGCTATACTGATCACCGCATAGCATCTTGCCGCCTCTTCTGCGCGCCTTCAATGCTATCCCTCCCACTTTCCCGTCGCCTCTCGCGCCTCCGCTTACTCATATCATCCATGCTCTCATCGCCACACCCATCACGACCAATTTACGGCCCCTTTGGTTCCCTTCTACACCCTCTTCGCCCAACAAACGCTCCACTATCGATTCTCCCGGAGAGGTGACTCCCATCGGTGATTCTTCGACTTTGAAGGAAGCGAAGCCGGGCGCCATCGATAGAGCGTTGTCCAAGCTAAGCCCAGGTTGGCGCTCAACATCCTCGCGCCCCTCTTCGCCATCCATGACGGCTACGCCTACTGACACACTACTGCGCGCTTACGACCTCCTTGACGTTTCCCTGAACCACTACCTCCCAGACACCATCGACCCAGACGATGCGAGCGTGCGCAAGCGTGTGAAAGACGATGCCGACAGCACGCTGGACGACCTCCTGTGCCCCCTCGTGATCCTCCTGACCAAAGCCAGCCTCGCGGACACGGGTGCACGGACCCGGTTGAGGGAGCTACTCCTCCCTGCCAACCTCGATCGCACATCTCCGCTCGAGGGTCGCCGCGACATGCTTGGGCGCTGTTTACGCCTGCTCGCCTCCGTGCACCACTCACGGCTGAAGGACGCGGTCGGCGAGATGCTGTTCGCGACTTGCGACTCAGACGGTGGGTACCAGTTTTCTTCGCATCAGCCTGTCCCTGTCCTGATCATCGCGGCAGCAAACACCCTGGCATCACTGGTCGGCTACGGCAATGTCGCTGGTTTCCTTTTCAATAAGGGCGTTATGAACCCACCCGCGCAGCCTAGCAGTGGTGGCGGCGGACCTCAGACGGATGGTGTGCCGATCAACCCTATTACAGGTACGATACAAGAGGAGCGGGAGCCGGTGGAGATGACCGACGAGGAGAAGGAGCGCGAGAGCGAGCAGCTGTTCGTGCTGTTTGACCGGCTCGAGAGAATCGGTGCGTTACCGCCCGACCAGAATCCGGTGCGGAAGGCCATCCAACGGAGCAGCATGAACTCATGATCGTACATGTAAAAATGTAAACCGTGTGTTCACCTGAACATGGCGTGGCGCATAGCAATGAGATGTCGGCGTCTTCCCTTCACGTTTTTCCCATTTGTAGTCTCGTCCCACTATATACCACTATTCTATCCTGCGGAGCATCTTATCAATTACGTGCCCATTGGCCTACACTAATTATGATTTCGGATGCCTTTAGATGAATGCATACGACTGATGACGGAGATGAGCATAATATTCGTACGAAGAAATAAGAACTCGACATGGCAGGTCCCTAAATTACGGATACAGATGCGCAAGCGTTGGGTCGTTAATCAAAGGTAATTTTCCTGCCCTCGAAAGGAGCGATTCCACCGGTACGAGCACCACCGCGCGCACCGCCGCGGCCCCCACCCCGACCACCACGACCACCAAACCCACCGCGTCCACCAAATCCACCGCGTCCACCACCACGTCCGCCGCGGTCACCACCGCCACGACCACCACCCTGTCATACTGTCAGCATTAATGATGAGATTCTACGGCCCCGAGATACTCACTCTTCCGCCAAATCCGCCAAATCCTCCACGTCCCCCACCATGACCCCCGCTGCCACCGCTATTGTCTCTCGGTTGTGAATAGTCGAGCCGGACAGTCCTTCCGGCTATTTCTTGCCCTTGCACAGCCTCTAATGCTTTCTTCGCCGCGTCCAAGTCTGTGAACTCGACGTAGGCAAAGCCTTTGACTCTGCCAGACTCGCGGTCGGTAGGGAGGCGGACGCTTTTGATGTCGCCATACTCTGTGAAGACCTCCCAGAGCGCATCCTCGTTGGCATTGAAGCTCAGATTGCCCACGAAGAGCACGGAGGAGGGTGGACTCGTGTTGTCGCCGAAGGACTTTGCACGCTTCTCGTGGACCATCTTCTTGTCCACACCGGTGCTTTTGTCTACGTTGACAGGGCGTCCATCGATTTCCTTGCCATTCAGTTTCAGCGCCGCCTCGACCGCGTCGGGTGTCGTGAATTCAACGTAGCCGAAGCCGCGGGACTTGCCCGTGTTTCGATCCATCTGCACTCGTGCCGACACGACCTCGCCGCACTCGACGAACTCGGACGCGAGCCAGTCATTATCGACGTTCCATGATAATCGACCAACGAAGACAGTCGTAATTGCATCCGAGTCCGCATTCACGGCAGAAGACACAGACTCGCCATTTGCGAGTTTCACTTTTTTGGGTGGGACGGGCACGGCTTCTTCGGCCTTACGCTTACCTGAAAACATGATTTAAATATGAATTTTGATCAGGCTTCCAGGAAGATGCAGAAACGAACCAGGTTTTGTCCCATTCACCTGGGTGACATCTCCCATTTCAACATCTCCAGACTCAGATGAGTCCGAGTCCGAGCTAGATCCATCGCCAGTTGACCCTTCTGAAGAGGAGCTCCTGCTCGCAGCAGTTTTCTTTTCCACCGCTGCCTTCTTAGCTGCAGTAGGTTTCTCCTCAGTGTCGGACTCCAACTCTGAAGACTCGTTGTCGCTGCCAGAATCGTCCGAATCTTCAACATTGGCTGTCGAAGAAGCGGCTTTAGCCGCAATCTTCGTACCAATCTTCTTGTCAGAAGGCTCTTCAGAGGATTCCTCACTCTCGCTCTCGCTTGAAGACTCTTTCACAGCGGGCACCTTTGCAGCGACTTTTGTTGGAGAAGTTTTCGTGGCGGCCTTTGTCAGTGGGACTTTGGCGGTCACCTTGGTCGAAGCAGCAGATTGTGCAGGTGGTTTTGTAGGCGAGCTTTTCGTGGGGGCAGCTTTTTTGGTGGTTGAAACTTTGGTGACTATTTTGGCTACCTTGTCTCCCGATTCACTATCGCTCTCGCTCTCGCTCTCATCGGAAGACAGAGATGAAGACGATGGCTTGGTCGCTTTAGTCGGGGCTGCTGCCTTTATTTGTGTAGCCTTTGGTTTCTCGTCTTCTGAAGAGTCACTCGAAGAACTACCGCTATTGTCGACGGCAGTTACTGAAGGCTGGGCCTTCTTAACAGCCAATAAATACATGAGAATGAGGAAATTGGTAAGTCAGACTGAGAATTACCTTTTGATTTGCAGTGGCAAGTTTTATAGAAACTTCCTCTGCGTCAGAATCCGACTCCGAGGATTCACCACTGCTCTCCGGCTTAGCCTTCCCCTTAGCCTAGAGGTTTGAATTAGACGGGAAAATGATTCGAAGAGAGAACCCACCGCAGGAATCTTAGCAAGGATTTCCTTGGATGATATAGGAATAGACGACTTTGCAGGTGCTGCAGTGCCCACTTTCTCAGCGACGACCTTCAGTTTCTTGTCGCCACCTTTTGGCTTCGCGTCGGCCTTGACTTTTTTCTCAACTTTCTCAACCTTCTCAACCTTCTCTGGTTTCTTGCTTGTTTTCTTCTCTGATTTGGCCATAGTAAAAAGAAACCCAAGGATGAGGCCGTAGGATGGAGATGGAAAGAGCTGAGCAACGTCTCGGTCAAAAAATCGTGAACGCCCTCTTGTTTGATGATTACATAATTAATTTATTAATGTAATCTGGGCCCGATAACCGGCGACCTGCTAAGTTCCTCAACTGCCGACATCCATTTTGTCCTCCAGCTCATGATAATGGATGCCGAAGGAACAGGAACTTTCGACGTCGTCATACTTGGTACAGGGCTCACCGAGTCTATTACTGCCGCGTGAGCTCGGGTCATCTTCTTGGACAGCAATATACTCAACATTCTCAGAGCCCTGTCGAAAGCGAGGCTCAAAGTTGCTCATCTCGACTTTAATGCTTACTATGGTGGAGACCACGCTAGCTTGACGCTGGATGAGCTTGCGAGATGGGCTGAACTTCGGTCCTCGCCTGTAATCGGAGAAGAACCTCCTTATCTAGCTGCTCAACGGAAGAGATTTACATCAATAACTTGTTCCAGCAATTTACCTGACCACGCACGGCGATACTCAGCCTCGCTCTGCCCTTCAATAATTCCTTCTGTAGGGCCGCTGATTTCGTCTCTGGTCGCCTCGGGTGTAGCTCGCTATGGCAGTTATAGGCTGCTTGAACGTGTGGGAGTGTACGACCGCAGTGATGGGATAAAAAATGTGCCGGGGAGCAAGGAGGATATCTTTAACTCCAAGGAGATGGGTCTGGTTGACAAAAGACGGCTCATGCGATTTTTGATGTTTGCATCCGGGGATTTTGAGGACCAGAAAGAACTCCAAGGAAAGGAAGAAGTTTCTTTCCTCGCCTTCGTTCAGGACGTTTTCTCCCTCAATACGAAGATAGCCGAAGCCATTGCTTATGCACTGGCATTCTGTATCGTTCCGACAGGTACGCCTCGACACGATGTTTCGATTGTTTGCTCGTCGGTTTACCGCATTGAATTACAGAACCTACCCTTCCGACGCTCAAGCGACTTAGGAATTACCTACGCTCTTCTGGTCGGTATGGCGCTTCACCATTTCTTGTCGGCCATTATGGCGGCTTGGGTGAAATTGCCCAAGGGTTCTGTCGCATCTCAGCTGTGAACGGAGGCGTCTATATCCTCGATCGTAAACAGATCTCTGTCACAGCGCCTGCCGGTCATCAACGGACTTCTCCGCCTGCACGTGGAAGCTCCGAAAACAAAGTGCCCACTCATCACAAGTTTACCGTTAAACTTGAGGACGTTCCTGATCCTCTAACGGCTGACATCTTGATCTGCTCATCCGACCATGTACCCTCACATCTCGTCAGTAGGGCGCATGTCCTAGCATCCGATGCTACGCTATCAGACTATCCAGTTGCAAGGTGTATAGCGGTTATAGACCGTCCATTACGCTTTCCTGTTGCGTCCATGGCAGATTTGGAGGTGTCAGAACATTATACCGAGGGAGAGGTTCCTGGTGCACCGACAGATACCAACGTTGACACGTCTATAATCGTTTTCCCTCCTTCGTCATTAGACGGAGGGTCACCAACAAGCGCCGTACATGCTTTTGTTACTGGTGCGGGAAGTATGTCAGCTCCAGAGGGCAAGTGTGAGTATTGGGATTCACTATGCTATGATGATCCATGCTGTTACCAGAAGCATTGATCCTCTATACTAGATATGGTGTATCTCTCGCTTCCTCTGGTCTCAGCCGATGTCGAGTCTCCAGAAAATCTACTCAAGCCATATCTTAGCGCAATCCTAGCGCTCACTATACCTCCTCCAGAAGCAATTTTGCCCCCAGAGCCTCTATTTGCAGCATACTATAACCAACAACCCACACAAATTGCAGTCAACTATAACGCATCACAACTCTCTGGTTTACTCGTGTCGCCTTCGTCATCTGACGCCCTGGCATCATCGCCAGACGCTGCAAGCTTGGCAGCAGAGGCTCTCTTCCTTAAGGCAATTGACACACTAAAATCCATACGCCCCCGTTCATGGGCTTTTAACGAAGGCGATCCATCACTTGCAAGTGGCGAAGACGTTTTTGAAGAGATCAAGGCGTTGTGGCCGCCACTTGATGGCGACCCAGATGAGGAAGCAGATAATTGGTAGCGTGCACTATGCAGTCAGTTCATATAACTGTTATATGATCTCTGGGTTACCATGTGAATGTAACAAAATATTCTGGGAAAGTTGACTGGAGATAATCGCTCTTCTGAAATCGGACGGTGCTGATCGGTGCTGAGCAGACAGGTGAGGAAACAGATGGCCTGGTGTGCCTGTATTTTTTTGCGAGCACAGAACTTGAACGCCATGATTAGTCTCCTCACAGACCTTATCGTACAGTATATACAAGTAACCCCCATGATAACTTACCTACATAGGCTTTACAAATCTAACACAAGCAAATAACACACGGACATCGCCGGATGTAGTCTTTCGATTGTACACCACATATTCTTCTACTTTTACCACAAGTTGCATATGCATCCTTCCATGCGCGTGCTTTCCGCAGGGGCCCGGAAGCCCATGATATCTTTCCTTGGGAAGAGGCAATGGCCCACCTGTAGGCTTGTCTGTTTCACTGCAATTAAATGTCCACTAACGACAACAATTGCTAGCCCCCAAACCTCAGTACCCACATCCTGCTGCACCAACACAGTACAAGGAAAGCTTTTCAGAATTCTTGGAGAAATTCGAAAGCTCTTCTACCACTTCTAGCTCAGGTTCTGGAAAGGGCACGTTTGGCGAGTTCTGGGAGGCACCATCATGGGTATGGCAGCCACGAATCAGAGCTTTAGAAGAGTCCGAGATAGATGCTGTCCTGGTGATTCCCCCCCTTGTATTTCGGCATAGGTGCAATCACTTATTCTGCGCTTTTGTTTTTCTAGAGCGGCGGGGCTTCCCTTCGTTAGATTTGTCAAAGTTAGATCACCATAATAATTCACACTCCCCTGGAATCTCTGTATTAACGAGACAATAGAGTTACATTGTTTTCTCTTGTAGCTCACAACGTAGTTCACAACAGACCTCAAAAAGACGCAGCAACAGTCATAATCGAATGGTCCACTTTGCTCAGTCTTTCTCTGCATATGCCAGTAGGTGCTGTTCCACCTCTGCCTCACTCATCGTTCGCCATTTTCCCCGTGTTTTTGAATCTTCATCTGAGCTTTCGGATACAATGCCGATCTCAACTTCACCGGCTTTGTAGTCAGTTGCGTGTACGGTCGAGAGTGCTTCGATGGCAATCTAGCGAGACATTGTAGGCAGTGCAACGGCGGGTCGTGAGAATGCTTACTTCAATGACCTCACTGCGACTGAGGGTCTTGCCCGCGGCAGTGGCATTATCCGCGCCCTGGCCGTTATCTAATTTTTTCCATTTCTTCTCAAGATGATTCATCGCTTCTTGCTGTTTCTGGCCAGCCGCTGTAGCATGGAATCCTACGAAATATCCGGCTGGGTCGAGCTTGAATACCTGCGGGCCAAATTCGAGGTCGATGCCGATGAGGATCATTGCTACGGCAGTGCATAATGTCAGAATTGCAGATCGCAATATCGGGAAATAACCCACAAATGCCCAAAGGTCGCATGGCGGCTCGTTGGGTGTAAACTTGGTTGATATTAGCAAGACGACGCGCCAAAGCATCTGGGGTGATTTCGTATCCGTATCTATGACGGAAGTCTGCAGCTTCACTTCGAGCGCGGACAACTTGTGCCCTGGCGTCCGCTAGGAGAAATCGTTCTTAATATGAAAGGCGGGGCAGGTCACAGACGAACGAACGAACCTATGAGACCCGTCATTACGCAGCCAATTGAAGGTGTGATACTAAAAAGGTGCGTTACAGTTGACGCATCAAGGAGCTTGTCCTACTCAACGTGACCAGTATAAGTGTATAGACCAGAGTAGATTGTAATCCACGCACTGGGACCTTCTTTTGTATAATTACAACAGCCGTATCTTTTCCTCTGATGGAGATTGCTGTATGTCCTGAGCCTGAGATAGCCTTGAATGCATATTCTAATGCGATGTGATCAGCCCGAAGTACCGGTAGAACCTCGAGGCAGACGCACCGACTTGATACAGACGGCCCTCAGGTGAAAAGACGGTAAGAAATCTAAAGACTGTTTAGCACCTAGCATTACAGAACAATCCTGAATTACCTATCATACGATGTCCTAGACATGGCACGATGGAGATGAGAAGACTTGTGTGCTCTCGGGAGGACGCGCAAGTGTTAGCGAAGACGCGTAAGTCACGCACTATCTGTCACCGTGGGAATGAGGGCAATTTACGTGGTACGGTAAGTTAAATTACATTTTCCCGCCGAATGCTCACCGCACCCAAATTGGCAGGTGCGCTTACTGAGCCTTGCTTAGGCTGCGGACTGGACCTGCAACAATTCCTTTCGACGGAAAGGGCCTATCTTAGCTCTGGCTTATCGCCGTCAGGGAGTGAGAGGAGATGAAAGAGACGGTGTCGCATAATGCCCCCAAAGTCATGTAAGTCCCACTTTGATTCTCGAGTAGGAATTATTCTTTCACTCTCACTTGAACCATAGCAAACAGCTGCAGTTCAGTACATTGAATGCCCAGGAGGTTGTCAAAATCTCCGAGTTCCAGGTGACACACCGGGACCTCTACACGCCTATCGATAGGGCGCCCGTGAAAGACGGTGTGTTGGATAGACGACTTGTACGTGAAGCCTCGTGATTTTGCACTGGGTAAGCTAATAAAAAAGAACATATTCCAGGGCACATCGGACAAAAACGCGTTTTGTGAAACGTGTGGTCTTAATGCGGTTGACTGTGTGGGGCATTATGCATATATCAAACTCATTGTACCTGTCTTCCACATCGGTTTCTTCAAACACACCATCGGCATCCTCCAATGTGTCTGTAAGGTAGGAATGTACCCTGTCGAATCACTGTTAGAGGCTCTGATAAATGTGTGTAGACATGTGCACGAGTATTACTGGAGGAACCCGAGCGTCGACTGTATCTCAAACGGTTTCGTCGCTCTAACCTTGAAAACATTCATCGCCAGTCCCTCGTGAAGGCCGTTAATGCGGCTGCTCGAAAAGCCGTGTATTGTCCCTATTGCTCTGCTACTAATGGCGCGGTAAAGAAGGCTGGTGCATTGAAAATCATTCACGACAAATTTCGTGCGAAGAAGACTGCAGATGAAATGGAGAAGTGGAAGAAGACGTTCACTCACGCAGTGGAGGCACAGAAAGAGCTGGGGATGTACATTAACAAGGCCGTCCACGAAGATCTTAATCCGCTCAAAGTCCTTGATATCTTCAAGCGGATATCAGATGAAGTACGTCGGAGGTAGGGTGGGTTATTACTTGCGTGTTGACGTATCGAATGTAGGACTGCGAACTGCTCGGACTACGTCCTGACTATAACCGACCGGAACAATTTATATGGCAGTATCTATCTGTTCCTCCAGTTTGTATTCGTCCTTCAGTTGCACAGGATGGTGCTTCAAACGAGGACGACCTCACCGTGAAGTTGACTGAGATCGTATTCACGAATGCGCTCATCAAGCAAGGCCTTGCTAAGGGTGCACCGACTGCTCAGTTTATGGTATCACTCTTGTCACTCAATCGCGACGGTAATAATGAATTCATTTTTGCAGGAACAATGGGAGTTCTTACAGTTGTCCGTTGCAATGTACATTAACTCCGAGCTCCCAGGAGTACCCTCCCAAATGGGACAGAAGCCCATTCGTGGTTTCTGTCAACGACTCAAAGGAAAGCAGGGTCGTTTTCGTGGGAATCTTTCCGGAAAGCGTGTTGATTTTTCTGGTCGTACTGTCATTTCGCCTGATCCCAATCTCCGTATCGACGAAGTGGCCGTACCCGAACGTGTTGCCAAAATTCTGACGTATCCTGAACGTGTTACTGCGTTCAACATAGATAAGTTGCGGATGGCTGTGAGGAATGGTTGTGAGGTACACCCTGGGGCGAACTATGTGACAGCTGGTAGCAACGGGTTCAAGAAATACCTCAAATTTGGTAATCGGAGTGCAATTGCGGATGGTCTCAGGATTGGTGATGTAGTAGAAAGACATATCATCGACGGCGATATTGTGCTCTTCAATCGACAACCAAGTCTGCACAAGGTCAGTTCCCAGCATCCTTTTCCACCTCCATACATTGACTTAAACATAGCTTTCTATTATGTGTCACCGTGTGAGGCTTTTTTTTTTTCATCTTCCTTTTTTACAACTCACATCAAATTCCAGGTAAAAGTCAGGCCTTGGCGTTCTTTCCGCCTAAACGAGTGTGTATGCAATCCTTACAACGCAGATTTCGATGGTGACGAAATGAACCTTCGTGCGTACTCCAAACTTCTGAGCATAGATTGTCTTGATTGTTTTTGGTGTAGATGTCCCTCAGACCGAAGAAGCTCGGACGGAGGCACTGGAGCTAATGAGCGTTAAGCTCAACATGGTGACTCCACGTAATGGCGAGCCGGTCATTGCAGCGATTCAGGATTTCATTACCGCGTCGTGGTTGCTATCCCGCCGTGACCAGTTCTTCGATCGTCGCCAATTCACTCAGATTTGCTCGTACTTCGCGGATGCCAACTTACACATTGATATCCCGCCGCCAACTATCTGGAAGCCAGTCCGGCTTTGGACTGGGAAACAGATTTTTAACGTGCTAATGCGCCCGAACAAGCAGTCAAACGTTTTGGTTAATGTTGAATCAAAATGCAACAAGGAAGAGAAACCGAAACCCGAATGTTACTCCCCGAGGATGAAGCCCATGTCAGATCTATCTCCGAATGATGGCTGGCTAGTGATCATCAACAGCGAAATTATGTGCGGGGTCATGGATAAAGCGACAGCAGGTGGGGGTAAGAAGAAGTCTGTGTTTGGTACCATCATGAGGGATTATGGTCCCCACGAAGCGGCTTCTGCTATGAATCGGTTGGCTAAATTGTGTGCTCGGTGGCTAGGTACTATTCGCGACCTATCAGGATGCAGAATTTCCTGACATGGCTTCTTCAGCTAACTTCGGCTTTTCATTGGGTATAAACGACGTCATCCCGGGCCCTATCTTGTCAGGCAAAAAGGATGCTCTGGTTGAACAGGCATATGCGAACTGCCAGGATCTGATTACGCTGGCAAAGAAGGGGAAACTGGAAAATAAAGCTGGTTGCAATCAAGAACAAACGCTTGAAGCGATGATCTCCTCCGTTTTGTCGAAGGTTCGTGACGAAGTTGGTGAAATTTGTATGAAAGAGTTGAGTCGCCATAACGCTCCCCTTATCATGGCGACATGCGGTTCCAAAGGTTTGTCTGTCGCATCGGCCCATTCCATTGTTCCGCTCACGCATACACTTGATTTAGGTTCGGTGATCAATGTTTCACAAATGGTTGCTTGTGTAGGGCAGCAGATCATAGCAGGTCATCGCGTACCCGATGGCTTTCAAGACCGTTCCTTACCACACTTCCCGAAGAAATCGAGGGAACCTCCATCAAAGGGATTCGTGCGAAATAGCTTTTATAGCGGCCTCACGCCCACCGAATTTCTGTTCCACGCGATCTCGGGTCGCGAAGGTTTAGTTGATACTGCAGTCAAGACTGCAGAGACTGGCTACATGCAGAGGCGTCTCATGAAAGCCCTTGAAGACCTTACAACTCAATACGACCTCTCCGTGCGCAATGCTACTGGCGGTGTTGTGCAATTCAGATACGGAGACGACGGTTTGGATCCCGCTTGTTTGGAGGGAGATGCTCAACCCATAGACTTCGTTCGAGCTTGGAGCCATGCTGCAGTACGTACCCATCCCATTTATTAGCCTGTTCTTGACTGAAAGAGACTGGCAGTCTATTGCATCACGCACTCAAAGAGGACTTCTTCCTTACGAAGTTATGGAGATCGTGGATCGCGAACTGTCGCACCACAGGTTTACTGTGGAGTGCACATCATCCTACATTATCGCCATCCGCGACTTCATCCGGGAGCATATAACTATGCGGCTAGCTGAGGTTAGGAAAAGTCGAGGAATGTTCGATGCGCTAGAACGAAGCAGCGAATGGGATTCTGATACAGACCTTTCTTTGGGCGCATCTGGTATGACTTCTAGAGTGGCACGAGCGGAAATAAATACTGATTAATCCAATAGCCGCGGACATAGCCATCGTAGACAACAAGGCAAAGGTCACTGGGGCTCAAGTCATGGTCTTCCTTGATATTTGTTGGAAGAAATACGTGAAAGCAAAGATTGAGCCAGGTAAGCTAGTATATCCACGGTCGTTTACCACTGCTTATGAGATGATCGAAGGCTCAACCGTGGGTGCTGTCGGCGCTCAGTCAATAGGTGAGCCAGGTACTCAGATGACTTTGAAAACCTTCCACTTTGCCGGTGTCGCATCCATGAATGTCACTCTTGGTGTGCCGCGAATTAAGGAAATCATCAACGCTGCTAAGACCATCAGTACACCTATCATTAGTTGCAAACTGGTGACAAGTAATTCCGAACCATCCGCACGCATTGTTAAAGGGCGCCTGGAAAAGACCCATTTAGGCGATGTAAGCAATCCTTCTTTCTCAGAACGCGGTACTCAGCCATTTCTCTCAAGATTGCTTCTGTTCTCGAAGAAGCTTGGGCGCCTGAGTATACTTATATTGGTGTCATAGTTGACGTAGAGTGCATACGAAAACTCCAGGTTAGTTACTCGTCACTATTTTTGTATTTTTCCTCTGAAGGTGTCATTTCTAGCTTGAAATGACGCTCGACGACATCAAATGGGCTATTGTTGCAACCAGAAAACTTAAGATCAAGCAAGAGGTGATCGATTATTTAGACTTAACTGCGCATTGCTTACCTTTCGTCAGTCTATAATTGTGATGCCCAGGAAGAACCGTTTGCGAATATATATTGATGGCGCCGACAAGTACTACCGCCTTCGAGAGCTCAAGAGGGCACTTCCAGATGTTGTTGTTAAAGTAGGCAACTCTAAATGCTGTAGTTGTGGCTCTCAAAGCATTTTCAGGGTGTCCAGTCAATTGCCCGCGCGGTTATCAATGTGAAAGACAAGGACGACGAGAGGGGTAAGAAGGGTGACAAAGAGCTTCTTGTGGAAGGGTATGGCTTGCAGAAGGTGATGATCACAGAAGGTTGGAACGTTTTATTATCTTGTCTATATTGCATTAATATCCATTGTCCTCAGGCATCGTCGGCGAACAAACCTCATCCAACCATGTCATTGAGGTTGCGCAGGTCTTGGGAATAGAGGCTGCTCGAAGGACTATCATTAACGAAATCCAGTATACTATGGCCAGTCACGGTATGAGCATCGACCCACGACACGTCATGTTGCTTGGCGATGTCATGACCTATAAGGTATGTCCTGCCCCTTATTACATCTTGACGAGTCCTAAGTCCTTTTCAGGGCGAGGTTCTTGGAATCACACGTTTCGGCGTGGCAAAGATGAAGGACAGTGTCCTGATGTTAGCTTCTTTCGAGAAAACCACGGACCACCTGTTTGATGCATCTGCGTATGGCAAGACCGACAGCATCGCTGGTGTTTCTGAGAGCATCATCATGGGGAACCCCGCTGCAAACTGTGGGACATCCATGTAAGACTTTTGCATTTGTCTTCGCTTTTTTCTAGCCAATCTAAACTGTCCGACTTCAGGCCTGCGCTGTACTCGCCCTCTCCTGCTATTGGTAAACCCCGAAAACTGCTATTTGAAGGCGCATTATGATAGAGCAATGCTAGATGCGTTTATTGCCGCACGATTTACCTGTTCCTGTATCACCATCGCAGCATTGCGCTAGCGCAATTGTAGCATTAGAATCTCGGATCATTGTGTGTTTTCGCTGTGACTTATCATAGAATTCACTTATTGTGGTTGCTTTTGTCGGCCCGCCACTTACGTGGGAATGACAAAACCGTACTGTACCATAAAGAAAATCTTCCACGTTGGTTTCGCTATTCTCTCGTCATTCGCCTCATTCCCATAATTTATGAGCAATGCCGGGCACCACTTTCTCTCTGGTAGGCTCCCGCCTTGTATTATTCACCTGCTGACCCAATTATGTCTCCAGGCGCATTGTCTGGCCTCACATCGACCATCTGCCTCCAACCCTGTATTTATGCGCTTCTTCCTCGTCTTACAAGCGCCTAATTGCATGAATACACTGTAGTCGACCTATTGAAGACGCGTCTGCAGCAGCGAGAGCATGTCTCGCCAAGCAGGTACTGGCAGGATAGCTACCTCAGCCAAGAACGCCCCTGCTAACGATAAATCACGCAGAAATGGAAATGTCATCTTCCGGACCGCCCGAGAGGTTGTCTCGTCTAATGGCGTAGGTGGACTCTGGCGCGGCACGGCGCCAACTCTCATACGGTACGTTCTCAACGCTTCACGCGACCCGTCCAGAGTTCCTCATATGCTCGCGTCCTCAGGAATGTACCTGGCATAGCTATGTATATGACGGGACTCCAACAGGTCCGCACTCACATGGCGCAGTCGCCGTACTTTGCCGCTATGCGCCAGCAAGTTGATGCGCAGTATGGCTCTGTACTCCCGAAGCTCACGACTCAGGGCAACCTCCTGGCCGGTGCGACGACGCGGGTCACGGTCGGTTTCATCATGAACCCCGTCTCGGTGCTCAAGGCGCGATACGAGGTATGCTGCCTGATATTTCTGTACTTTCTCCCAAGTTCCAAGCCTTATGTGCTTTGCGATGGAAGAGCAACATGTATGCATACGAGTCATTTACGTCTGCCCTCGGTTCGATCATTCGGTCGGGGCCGTCTGAGCTGCTTCGAGGATTCTTCGCTACGTCTTTGCGCGATGCACCATATGCTGGTCTCTTCGTCGTGTGCTATGAGAGCATAAAGGGCGAAACAGGTCAGATTTCGTCTTCTCATCACAATCACGTTACCAAAATGCAAGAATGAATGGTCTGCCTCGAATGGTGTGCAGCAAGGATTCTGCAACCATCGTCACAGGCAGCTTCTGCAGGCATCCACAGCATCTCTGCGGCGACGGCGGGTACTATTGCGACAATTGCGACGCACCCCTTCGATGTCATTAAGGTAGTCGAGTCTTGTTATCCCCGCATCACCCGTCTCATTGTTGTTCGTTTCTTTCCAGACAAAGATACAGGTACGCTCAGAAGATCGCTATCACGGGTTTCTGAAAACAGTGCATACTGTCTGGGTTGTAAGTCTGAGATGTCTGCGTATTGATCCCCAGAAGCTAACAAGCGTCATCAGCAACGCGGTATCTCAGGATTTCTCGACGGGGCGTCACTTCGTTTGTCTCGTAAAATCTTCTCCTCTTCCATTGGCTGGGCGGTCTATGAATCTGTCCTTGTCTGCATGCGGACTCAACGTCACCAGATGGATATTACACCAGAGAGTTAATGTCACTCCCTGCTCTATTATCCATGGAGGTATATAGTATAGATTATTACATCTGACATTGAGGCCGGTCACGAATATTCTTTCTGAATGAACTTTGCAATTGTCTGTAATTGGATATTAGAGGTTCCCTCATAAATGGCTCCCTATAATAATCAGGATACCTGTCAGTTACTGCCCGCTTGCAGGTCCAGGAATTACTTACAATCTTGGAGTCTCTCCAATACTTTTCGATGCCTGTTTCGCGCGTGAAGCCAACACCTCCCGCCCACTCTATCGCCTGTCCTGACACCCGTTGCGCAATCACACTTGACCAATACTTCGCCATAGCAGCCTCCTTCGCAAAGGTCTTCCCTTCTTCTTTTATTCGTGCGGCGTTGTATGTCAAGAGGCGTGCCGTTTCCAGCTCCACTGCTGCTTGCGCAATCTGGAAGGACATGCCTTGGAATGTGCCTACGGCTTGGCCAAACTGCTTGCGCTCGTATGTATAGGGTACTGCCTTGTCGAACACGCCCTGTGCTAGACCCAACATTTGGGCGGCAATACCTATGCGGCCTGTAGCATGGTCGTTGGTGGACTGTTGTATGCAAGCAGATACGAATGTACGAACCTTCGTTCAAAATTTCGATAGCAATTTTGTATCCCTTACCTTCGCCACCAATGACATTCTCTGCGGGGATTTTCATGTCATCAAAATTTAGTGTGCATGTAGAGCTCGCCCTAATGCCAAGCTTCTGCTCCTTCTTTGCTATTTCGATGCCCATGTCTTTGGTTGCGATAAAGCAGGTGATGCCTTTGTAGCCCTTGCTGGGGTCAATCTAATACGCCACGTAACTTCGTTAGCAGCGAAATGCGAAGGAAGCACACAGGCCCACATTTGCGAAAATAAGGAAGATTTCGGCTTCGTAGGAGTTTGTGATCCACATCTTGGAACCACTGATGATCCAGTGGTCGCCGTCCTTTCGTGCGCGTGTCTGCAGCGCAAAAGCGTCGGAGCCTGATGCTGGTTCGGACAAGCAAAAGCTTCCTAACTAGCCAAATATCGGTAGCTGCCACTTTTCCAATATAACAAACTATACCTTCGATTCGGCCAGCTGCGGTAGCCATTCCTCTTGTTGTTCCTTTGTCCCATAAGTTCGAAGCACGGTATTGACCAAGGTATTGTGCACATCACACACGACAGAGACGGAAGGGTCAACTTTGGCGAGCTCCTCGATTGCAATAATGGCCGAAGTGAAAGAGCACTCGGATCCATTCAGGTCAGCACTAGTTTCTATCCCCATGAGCTATGATATCAACGCCTATCAGCGCTGAAGATCATCGACCATGGACTCAGGACTGACCCCTTGCTCGAAGAGACCCTTTATGACTGCGGGATCCATCTGCTCATTCTCGTCCATCTCGCGAACTTTCGGGCCTACGACGTCCTGAGCAAAGCGCCTGACTGTGGACGTGGGTGAGCTGTTGCCGAGAGGCGTAAGAATTCCTATAGCCCACCTGACTCCCTAAGCATCTCTTCTTCCTCAGTAAACGTATGCAAGGAACTAATGGCGGAATGGCGGACATGCGTGGTTGAAAACAACCTGGCAAGCAGGAATAAACGAACGAGAACAATGGAGTACGGCTGGACATACCGTGGGGTTACGGTTATCTGCGCATGAGCTGGAGCACGTAGCTTGCAAGGGCGATGAAAAATGCGCAACATTTGAAAGGAAGAAAAGAAAAGGACACTGCCAATGGTGGGCTTGAGCGAGTCGATCCGGGGAAAGCATGTGATTTCGGCCGCTTCCGATCTTAGATCCGGATCTGGGCACTCGCTTTGCGCCACAGTTACGGTAAACTTCTTACACTCCTGGAGGCACCCGACCCACCATCGCCGTCACCGATCGCCTGTATTATTTGTCGCAACTTCATGTCTGAAACTATGTGTGGGCTTTGCTCTCATTCTGCAGCCTGTGTTTCCTTCAATGGGAGGGAGACCAAACCGATGCAGCCGTCGCCAGTGCATCATGATGACCTTCCTCATTTGCCAGTTTTGTACAGAAATAACAGTCATACCCGTTTATTCTTTATTCGGTCAGTGACAGGTATATCCACTATTTGAGTGGGTTGTATTTTGAGTTGGAGCATTGGCCCTATTCCTGTACGACAAGGTTCGTACCTTGACTGGAGGCGAATTTCTGCGAAGGCTGACTGCCGCTGCAGTAGATCTATGCTCATGAACTCTTTTTCTAATGAAACGAACTGTAAGTCCTCATGCGATTGGAATCTACCTGATACGATAGATTTGCACTACGATCAGCTTCCAGTCCAGAATGCAATCTGCCAGCCTCTCCATGCTCTATAAAGTCCTTACAACATATCGTCCATGCCCCTATCTACATCTTGCGCGCTTACTGTCGTCTCTTACTATGGCTCCCGCTCAATTGATATCGTCTACAGAGACCCCATCATCGCTCTTTATCACGTCTGCCACACGGCGATTCGCTCCTTACATTGTCATGCTCCTACTTCTTATTATTTTCTCTGCCACTGCCTGTTTCTTTCTCTCTCTTATCCGCCGTCGCCGACAGAATCGAGACTCTTCCCCTCATGAGTTGCCCTTACCTTGGATGCTCTCTCGCCAAGCTCCGAGCGACTTCAAGTCAACCATCGCGGCGCTACCCGCCCAGTCGCTGCTCGTCGCTACGTCGCCGACCCGGCTGGGAATTATGCCGGAGAAGCTCGACGGCAAGATTGTCTGGCGGCGGTCGATGGACTTTGCATGTCGGGGTCTGCGCCGTCCCTTGTCGTGGGGCCGAGCGAAGATCGGCCTGTTCGGTCGGCCCGCCAGCTCCATGTCGTCCGAGTCAGATTCCGAGGTGGGACACGGCCACCATCGTCAGTCCGACGCGATCACGGAAAAGATGCTCGACCCTCATGGTCAGTTCCGGTTTCAGCTGACGTTGGACAAGGAGACAGTGCAGAAGCAGCACTCCCAGTACATTGACCTCGGTCAGCCTCTTGCCGAGACTGTTCCCAAGGACCGACCTAGTCTATATGACTATACGATGCGTCTGACGGACGCATTTGAGGATGATTCAGATCCTATTCCTTCCACTCCCCCCCTTCCTCCCTCTTATCATCCTCCTTTTAATGTCTCTCCTGCGACCTTAGATCCCTCCAAGCTGTATTCAGATGACAGCGATAGTTGCTATAGCTTCGCCAATAGCACCACAAATGTAGAGTGCGAATCAATCGTTGGATCCCTCACGCGTGCCGGTTCTCCAACGATCAAAGTGACCCTTCCGTCGAGCGAGCACGTGACACGCTACGATCCCGACTACGATCTCTTGACCGGGTATGGCGTTCCCAGGACCGCACTCGATGTGCAGGACCCCCTGCGGACTTATTCCAACCCTGACTATCATGCGGTATCGGCCCCTACGCCGACGCGCACCGGAACCAGCTGTACGCCTTCGCCTCCTCTCACAGCTCCCCCTGCCTATGTGCTTCCCGCACTTCCTGCTCTTCCCGCACTTCCTGCTCTTCCCTCGCCTGTCTTCCTGCGCGACGACATTGGTGTCGGGGATGACGGTTTAGTGAATTTGTGCGTACCTGGGTTGGCTGTCCGCCGTGTGACCAATCAGGTCCCTCTTGTCAGTGCTCCTGTTGCCCGGGTTCGCCGCGCGCGCACAAGGCCCACGATCACGATTCTACCCTCAGTGGAGACAGTGGTTGAGGAGTTGTGAGCGTGAGTTGTCCGCCCTTGGCACGAAGCGCCATTCCTTGTTTCTGATTCTTTGCTGTAACCTCACCGCCCCTTTTGCGTGATCTCACACTTCCTGGTTCGTGTCAGTGCTTCATCTCATGGGTCCTGTTTCACCTTCTATGTATTCGTCCTTTGGGCCGCACTATATGGTACTTCTACTTGATAGACATCCTCACAGTGTCAATTTCCTTACCCTTCGTCTTCATTGCGCTCTTCCCTTTTGGTCCGTACTTTTTCTTTTTTACGATGGTCCTGTCATGCACTCAAGTGTGTGATGATAAAGGATTTTCGTCGTCCACTTTCTAAGTGCTTTTCTTATCTTATTATTTCGTGATCGCCATATCTTCTATTCCAGTGTAGTCATAGTCTCTGTACTATTAGCTCGCAGTGGGTTTCTCCTATAGTTGCCGTCTTGCATTTGGGAACTACTACCTGTAAGTGTGGTCGGAATTTTGACGACCATCTTCAACTTGAATTTAGTTTGGAAGGATCCCACAGGCAGATGATTACTGTCT
>QLPM01005779.1:0-12346 GCA_003314695.1 Albatrellus sp. MG142
TGGCCTGTGAGCGCTCACATTTTCAGGTAATGGCATGAAGTCGAGAAACTTTTGATGAAATGAAGTACAGTACAGTATCTCGCCTCAACAGCTACTGGACAAGAATATCAATGTCCGCCCATCGCATCTTCAATGAAAGACCGTGTCTCCGCGGTCAGACTGATACGAGTTGAATGAGCGTATTCAAGCCTTTGCCAGGTCTACAATGACTTTGAAAAAGTTGCTCGGCCTCATCTGCGCTTTGTGTAGCCCGAGGTTTTGTGGTCGATAGTAGCAGCTAGTGTTATTAATACTAGCCATGATACTGGCACGAAACGTCGCAAAATGGGCACGCAAGCGTAAGGACACGTACGGATATCAATTTCCGACACGAAATATTAACGGGGGGAGGCCATAGAAGGTGGGGTTGGTCAACCCAAATTGTAAACGATATAAATGCAGTCGTGGGGAGGCGTTGAAAAGTTCGTTGAGAAATGAAACAAGCTGGGGCAGGACATAACGCCTGCGGTCGTACCCGAATGAATCTCCAGCAACGGCGTACCAACATTGCCACAACCGACACATTACCACAAAACACTCATAAGAATGATAGACGTCATCCAAACAGGCACATCGCTGCCGGTCATTACTACACTTCTCCATACACCGTCGTCAAACAGGGACGCAGAGGGAGGCGCACGGATTATGCATCGTCACCTGCGTCTCCATTCGCACGTTTCCCGCTAGTCAATCCCGCTGCGGCAAACCCTCTTGCCGCGAAACCTCGTCCGCGGCCGCCCCGACCCCGGTAGCTGCCATGGTGGTGCTCTCGGTCGCGATCTGCAATCTTCACCTCCGGCACAACGTCGTTCAATTTCTGCGGGAAGAATTGGTCAGCAAAGACTGAAAGGGAATGCGATCGGAGACGCACCTCGGCATGCTTTTCCTGGCCCGCCTTCATCGCATCCTCGTCACCAAACTCAACATACGCTATGCGCGGGAGGCGATTATACATGATCGGGATATGTACACGGGTAATCTGAGCCAGCCACGTCTGTAAGGCTTTTGGAAGAGCAGGTCAGAAAGGGAGGAGACGCACCCCGGACTTGGCCTCGCCGAAGAAGTCGCGGAGTTCTTGCTCATTCACCTGCACTCCCACACGGATAAACAGAGTCCATGGATGTCGTTTGGGGTGACGACTCGTCGGCGTGCGTGTTCCAGTACTGTCCGTACGCGGGCTCATTACGCCCTCTGCTGCGGCGTCTGAGCTTGTCTTGGGCGACTGCACAGGATCCCCCTCGCCGCCGTTTGTGGGCGAAGACACTGGCTGGGAGACAGGCGTAGCTTTGCCAGACTTGGGAGGAACAGGAGGTGGCTTTGCTTCCTCTGCAGGTGTAGGTGCAGGAGTGGGTACAGAGGTGGGAGCGTCTTTCTTGTCTGTAGCAGGTCCAGCGCCCACTGGGCCAACCTCCTTCTCCTTCTCTTTCGTGTCACGTTCTGCCTTGTCGCGCTCTTTGCGATCCTTCTTTTTGTCCTTCTTCTTGTTTTCCTTCTCCGGTACCGGCGACCCGTTGCCACCACTGCCGTTCACGTTTGGTGTCGTACTAACGCTAGCGGGAGCGGACGGTTTGGACGGCTCTTTTGGCGTCTCCTTTCCCGAGACAGTCGGTGGCGGCGTTCCTACAGTAGATTTAGATTGGACCGGCGCTATTTTTTCATGGGGACCAGGAGTAGAGACTTTGGTCGGGGGGTTTGAGGCGGCAACCTGGGGAGGCAGGGATGTGAAAGTTGATGTTGGCGTAGGAGCACTAGTGGCAGGGGTAGCAGACCGCCGGTAAGCATAGTTAAACCCTGAAGCAGCAAGTATTCACATTCATTCTCGTATTGTCATTCTGTATAAAATAAAGCTGGGCCACACACCTTGACTCTTAAGCTCGGCGCTGACACGACCGTCTTTGATGTCCAACACGAGCGAGCCATACGCAGCATCACAAAGATTCCAGTTCCAGCAGTTCTTCCATGATGGTTCCTCCCCTGCAACAACGCCACCCGGGCCCGTCTGCCCAATGGGCAGGGGGATGCGCTCAATGACGGAGAGCGCCTTGTCCAAAAGCACGCGCTGATGGTCGTCAATGACAGCGTCTACCTGCGTCTTGACACTGTCCCACACACGGTCGAAAGCCTCTTTGCCAACTCTGAGCTTGTGACGGAAACCTTCAAAGTCTCCCTGCACACTGAATTCGTTCCAAGAAGTGGCGTAGCGGAAGTGAAGGCCAGCGGAAATGGTGAGGTCGGCCTTGAGTACGAGGGCAAGAGAAGCAAGAATGCCTTCGCGGCCAGGACTTGCATGTGTAATAAGCAGGCGAGTCTCGGAGGGGTCGTAAACGCGCTGGGCAGTGTCGACGAGCTCTCCAATCTGGAGAACGGTCGTCCACATGGTTCCGCCGCCGCCGGCAATGGTAGCATTGCCGTCACCATTGTCAAACATTTTGTGTGTGACGAACGCGCCGCCGAGACCGAGCAAACGTAGTTTGACACCACCAATATCTAGGCAACGTGTGGTGGCCTCGTCGACGATGTGCAAGTTGTTGATCTCGACGGCACCCGAACGGACTTTTTCGAGAACGAAGACGTCCTCGCATGCGCCGACAACTGTGAACACGGGTACGTGAAGACGGACCTGACCGCTAACGAGAAGAGGGAATTCCGATAGCATGGAGATGTTCATTGTCGAGCGAATAGAGGCGGGCGGGTTTTCGGGGGATAGCAAATGAGTACGCAATTGGCTGGGTATGAGAGGAGAGTACATGGTAAGGTGGCGGAGGGTGCGGTCATGAATTCTGTCGATGCTAGATGCATCTGGTAGCAACCAGTCAATGTACCGTACGCCACACGAAAAATGCGACAAACGGTGCAAGAATTAGGTAGACAGATCACGCACCAAAGAAACCAAAATCTCCAGTGTGGATTACAGCCTTGGCATTGGCCTCTCGCGCAAGATCATTGAGGGCGGAGAGGCGGCCACGGATATCGGCGATGCAGAGTATTCTACCATGGACAGTGTCTATAACCACTGTTTTTGTGTTCACCTGTTGTGTGGGACGGGAGTTAGGGGACTGGGCTGGACGGGCAGACGTCGACGCCGGGCGAGATGTTGGCTGCATTTTGAAATGAAAAGAAAGGAGCGGGAGGAGGAGCGGCAAGAAGACAACGACAAGCCACCGACAAACTTAACCCTAACCATGCCTCGATAACCCGTTATCGCAATTTTAGTATAATGGCCACGAATATTCTGCCGCTTGTAGCGTTGCTCTAACGGACAGATGCATTTCACCTCGCCTGCCAGTCAAAAAACCATATCGGGCTGAGATATTTCTTGAGGTCAACGCCAATTTTCCGGCCGCTAGACCATGATAATGGCGTTAGCGCCCAAATGACAGAATTGTTGGGTGCCAAGTTATTTATGGTCGGGTTGTCCCGAGCCAGTGAGCCCTGGAGTGAATGGCACCGTAATGCTGTCGATATCATGCAAGCTGACTCCCCTTCGCTTTCTGCTCTCTCCTCTACAATGTTCTATTAATCATCTCTTTCCCAGCTCATACTCAACCTCTGCTGTCATCCCAGGTTCTGTTCATGTGATACCGTACCTTTTCACCACTGGAACTCTAGCTCATGGCCACCAAATCCCCTTCGCATTATTCAGAAAGCACAGGAACTGCCGCACTCTCTGTCTTCCCCTCCTCCATCTCGTTGTCATCACGCATACTGTCTTCTGTGCTTCCTCTTCCGCCAGATCCTGTAATCGCATTCTCTGTCTTCACACCAGAAACCTCCGCCTCTATTCATCTTGACTTTGTCGAGCTAGCTCGGAGAGACATACACAAGCGAAAGAAGCCCACCATCTTAGGTTCTGTGCTTTCCAGCGTACTTGTCTACAAAGACACTCAGAGTCTTTATGTTTTCTCTATCGGCTCTGATGACGAGGCTCGCGCCAATCTAGCCAACCTTCATTTTGATGGCTTGACTTGTGAGTCCTCCTTCTAAGCTGTTCTCTCTGCATCTCGAATATCCACGATGGGCGCCATTTCGTCCGTCTCGCCATTATTGGTTAGATATGGTGATATCGTACACTGTCGTTTGTGGTTTTCTCTGCCGAATCTTTCACACGTTGCTGTGGGATGGCAGTGTCATCGTCTTCATTCGCTCAAATTGCTAGTCGGTTAACGCTATCTCCCCTTGAGCGCTTCCAAAGACCACCCGTGCGAAAGAATCAGGAACGAGATCCACATTACATTTCTAGTTTACATTTCTGTCTGAATACTCAACTCAATACTGACACGTGTGGTACAGTATCGGAATCATCTTCGTTTGGCCCCGGTGACATCTACCCTTGTTCGCAGACAAGTTCGACTCAATCGAAGCTATGTCCGAACTGTTTCGATCCAAGTCTTGACCCACCGGCATTCGCGGCCGAATCAAACAGCCCGTTCCCGTCTTCACGTCTGCTCCCACGTGAACCTCTTCGTCATGTCTACACCCAGTTCCTCCAAGCTGTCCGTAACAGGCTCATAGACGACATGTGTGAATCGCCGAGAGATGGCCGGCGATTGAGTAGACTCGGAAACGGATTCCTCATTTTTCCACCTACTCATTCGTCAGATTGGGGTGCAGGCTGGGAACACCACACGAAGAATAGGTAAACAAGTCATGCCCTGCATCTCACCTTCCCTTATCACCTCACGCCCGTCTTATCCATAGGCCACTTATACATTGTTATTTGCACCTCGCCCTCACTCGCACTCGTATATTAATGCAGCCGCTATTTCGACACACGCAATTTCTTCCGTTACAGGCTTCTTTTCCACTAACGTCTGGCATACCCATCACCCTACTCCCATATGGAACGCCTGCATATTATCTCACGACGTATACCGGGCCCACATCCACTTTAACTGCTCAGTTTTCCCAGTCACTCGCCGGTCTTGGCTGTGATGATTGGGCTAGGCCGTACACGAGTCCACATGTCTGCCATTCCAGGGAGGATGGCGGTTCTTCCGCGCCCTCGGGTCCCACATATATCATTGGCTGGATAAGCGTTCAGAACAAACTAAGCGAAGAGAAGGGAGTTATTGTCATCTGGCCAGTCCACCTTGTGCTTTCATTTGTCTCGTCTTCATCACTCAACTCCCGACCTCCACTAATTCATATACCAGAGCTTCCGACGCAACTGCAGCCATCGCCGCCGCCTCCTCCCCCTGTATCTAACGCTATCTCTTCCACCAACCCCGAACCCACTGCCGTCGATGTTGGCCCGCCACTACTGACGCCTGCCCCTCCAGGTTCACTTCCGCCTGTTCTAACCCGCAGAATCCGCAGTTCACCGACGTCTGATGCACTGCGAGTCTTCCATACCTTGACAATTGGCCAGAGTCGTGATGTCAGCGCCATAGCGAGCGAAGTGGGTGGCTATGTCGATGCCGTAACCAAGGAGCGCGAGAAGGAGCGCGAGCGTATTCGCAAGGAACGTGAGGGCGTGCATGCAGGATCTTCACCTGTGCCTCCACATACACCTGCCTTGACTGCGGCTGCAGTACCGGTAACGGGAGCACAAGCAGTCGCAGCGTCAGCGGCAATGCTACCGAACATGGAAGCATCCCCCGCTGTTCCTACCAATGTACCGCATCTGGCTCCCCAGCAGCCCGCACAGCCATCCTCTCCAGTGGCTTCCCCAGCTGAACAACCATTTTACCCATCACCCCCTCAACTCGACTCTACAAATACGACAACTTTAGGCCCCATTGCACCCTTACAACCTGCTGATTCTGCTCCGCAGACGGTTGCATTTCCGGCCCCTTCTCCTGCTACCTTCGACTCTTTCGGGGACTTTGATGATTGGGCACAAGGCTCTAGCAGCTGGCCGTCCTCTAACGATTTCATGGACATTGGCCTTGATGGTACCAGTGCTATGACCTTTCATAGCGGAGGTAGTGCATCAACCATCGTACCTATGGATATAAGTCTCGACCCCATCGCCAGTACAGCTGCTGGTACTGGGTGGAGTGCGGGTGGATTGGGGCGTATAGATATCGACACAGGCATGGACGATATCTTTACCGACGCCGACTTCGATTTCTGGGATACAAAACCTACCTCCGCGACCACAGCTACACCATCCGTTTTACCAGAGCAACCTCTCTGTATGAATAGTGGAACGGGCCTCACACCATCTGCGGGCCCTGCACCGTTGGGGATGTCGCCCCCTGCGTTTAGTGGAGATATCAGTATTTCTGGCCCTGGTCCGCCTGGAGTTGCCACACCTGCCGCTTCACACCTACAAGCCTGGGTGTCATCGCACACAACGGACAGTTTCACGTCCCGTAACATGCATGGTCAGAGCAGCATGAGCGGTGTCCCACCCGCTCCTGAACTCCTGCCTCCATCTCCAGCCAAGACGCCGTCATCACACTCAACTCCCATAACGCCGACGGTGCACGTCCTCTTCGAGCCGGAGATACGCCTTGCTCCGTCACGGCCACCTGGTAGCAGCGCATTTGACCCCATTCCGTTCGCATCCGTGCACCGTATCACAGACGGCAAGTACACTGCTGGAAAATTTGCATTACCCAGCCCTCCAGACGAAGAAGATCGGACTCATCCGTTGCCTGTATCTCTTCCATCCACCAGTTGGCGCGCGCGGTACATTGCGGCAACCGATCCGCGCGTCGGCGTTGTTCGCAAGTTAATTGGCGTCAAGCGCAAGAGCTCTGGATTGATGCCAGAGGAACTTCCGCCGCGCATGACGCCAGTGTGGATGCGTGCATCGGCAGAGTGGGAGCGGGACATTGTGCAAGACATACCTCATGATGCAGATGAACGAGCCTCTGATGGAGATTCCGACGAAGACGATGATCCATGGATTGAGGAAGATGATCCACAGCCTGGATCGCGTCCAACGACACCGGCGCCCACGTACCTCCCACTTGGGCCGACCCTGCTTCATACATACTTCGACCACTCGCGTCTACTAGCACTGAGCACGCCTCTGCGTACGCCTGATCCTTCCGTGGCCGTGACTCCACCGACAACGTCTGCACTTGTATCTGTGCCTACACCTGTGTCTCCTGCAGCAATTCTTGGCGCGGCATCAGATAAAGCTCGCTCGCTCGAGGCCGCGGCGCACATCCTTGCCACCGAGGTCGTCGAGAGCAGCGTGTGGGGAGATGCGTGGCGCGCACATTCCCCGGCGAAGCTGAGCGATGCTCACACGACGATGGACGTGTGGCAAGCGGACGTTCGACGTGTCACACAGGCCTTTGAAGCACACCCTTCTCTGGAGGGTCCTCTAGACATTAAATCTGTCTTTGAGTTTATACCAGACAAGCTGGCGGAACCTGTGGCTCCTTCAATGCAGACCTTCGACCCGCCCATGTTTGTCTTGGGCAAGTCGGATGCTATCGTACAGGTACTTCCGGCCGCGCTTCGGTTCTGGGAGAAGATGGGATTGGGGCCCCGTGCTGGAAGGAAGGACGTCGTTGCGTTCGTATTTTTTGAAGACGACGGAGGGGAAAGGCAGGAGATGGTAGAGGTTTGGTTGAGGTGCATATCGGCTACGTATGCGGTAAGTCTGCGCACGTTTATCTTTATGCACTTATCTTCATAAAAATAATACATTCGCATACAGGCCAAGAATCTCGGATCGCATACCCCAGGAAAGTCCAGCAGCTGCACTCAAGACGGCATAGTTCCCGTGAAATTTGACTCATTCCGGAAATCACTGGGTATGTATACATCCCCAATATCAAGACGAATGTCAGTGGCTGACATGTCCCTAGCATCGTTTGTCGCTAGTTTACCCGCGCTTTCGGAGAACTATGTTTTTTATATTGCTACTCCTTCTTCCATCATCTCGCTATCCTCGCCTATCTTGCGTCAAATTTTCTCTGCTGTCAAGCGGGCCCAGAAGACATATTCTGAGGCGCAGATTTTGTTTCAGTTCCTACCTGCTCATTTGATTCATGCTGCCCAGCGCCCATCATTGGAACACACAGCTTTCGTCTGTTCAGTGTACGACCGCATTCTCCGGCCTGTCGATCGCTTGATGTCTCGCCGCTTTTTCGAGCATGGAGAGCGGGTCCGTAGCTTCTTCCAAGAGCCTGCATTCGCACTCGCGCGACCAGCATACAGTAAGATTCACCTCGTGCGACAGACGCCGGTGCGCGCGCTTGATGTTGTCGACCGACATATGCTCCTACATGTTGGTTACCGGGTGTCTACTTGCGGCAAGTGGACATTCGCTGCCTGCGTTGACCAACGAGGCGAGGCGCATGATCTAGGTGTCTGGCTCATTCAGAGTGAGATGCCAGAAAGTAATCTCGTCCGGCAGCTATGGACATTCATGCTTGAATTTGCTAAGAAGGCCAGCGTGGAGTGGCGCATAGTGTTCGCAAAGCTGGGCTCGATGGGGGCGGCCGAACTGGATGGTACGATGCTACGGTTGTCTCAATTGAACCGAATCCACAGGCACTCATGTTTTTGTTATAGCATGGATACATCATCTCGAGATAGTGGTCCCGGATTGCTCAGAGCTTCCTGTTATGCATGTTTCACTACTTAGTGTCGAGCAGGACGCGTCGTGGATGTTCATAGCGCCATGCAACATGGCTAAGCATCCAACATCGCCGAGCCGATCGTCGAAGAATACTGGAGTTTTCTTTACAGACATTTCGACTTCAACATACGCCCTGTCATATGCTCCCTCTATGTGCCTGCTTTCAGGGGGTGCGGCCATATCTACATTGCCTTACGTACCAGATTCCGTCGACCACGCAGCACCCATACCACCTCTCCGACCCTTGCAAACTACGACTCTGATCCGTTCACCCGCGTCTGGTGACTACTCGTCTATCTCGATGCTGCACCTCCACCTGCTGCACGCACACAAGTCAGCATATTCCTCCATGACCATGCCCGAGACGGAGCACCTCGCCGAGGTCGCACGAAACTATCATGAACTTACTGTGCTGGCGCAGGCCCGGCAGCTGAGGGCTAATCTCATCTTGCCGTATCATCTCGACGCGCTAGAGGTCATGGACATGGCCCTGAGCGGTGGCTTCGCGTTCGACGCTTGATCTTCGATCTGCGACACCATCCTCTTCGTGCTTTCTTTATCATCACGTTTTTCATCGTCAATGTCCAAAGCAACACATTTTCTTTATTATACAAACTTGTGGAATAGCTATTATGTCCATCATGTCACCTGTTCTCTTTAGCTTACCGGCATACATTAAAGCTTCTTCTATAGCTGCTATCTGGACATCATGTATCAATACCACCTTTGCCAACTGACAATATAATATTGTGTAACAAACGAGTAGAAAGCGAGATAAAGCGTATGCGAAGTCCTGACTATGAACCCCAGCTCCCTGCGGCCTATCACTGAGTCTTCTTCTCCTGAGCACTGAATCCCTTCGGCGCCTCTATGCGCAGCGGCGACTGGATGCTCGCTAGTGCAGACACGCCGAAGAACACGATCGGAAGGAGGACGAAGAACGCGATGAGGAGTGAGGTGATGAGCGTGGGCGTTAGCAGCTGATAGCGCTTCAGGATGCCGCCCTTGGGGAGGGTCGTGTTTCCCGGCTGGAGGATGTCTACTAGGACCGCAGAGACGGCGGGCTCGGCCTGGCGGCGCGCGAGGTGCGAATCCGCCGTGCCGGTGAATACGACGAGGTGTCGCGGGAACCGCACAGCGATTTCCTCGAGCTCGCGGACGAAAGCTGACTCTGCAAGAAAATGCGAGGAATAGAAGATATATTAGTGGGCGCGCAGTGGGATAGACTCGGACGCACCACAGTAAGCCATGGTGCTTTTTCGCTCGCTGGCCGCGCTTGTCAATTCTGGCAGAGACATCGAGAAGATGTACTTCGAGCCCGCGGTGTAGCTGTCCTGGTCTGGGACCACTTTTACCAGCTGCGCGCCGCAACGGGCGGAGAGGGTGTTGGCGAGGTCGTGCAGCGACAGGCCCGCGAAGTGTCGTACATAGGGGAGTTGTATGGATGAGGACGCATTCTGCAGGAGGGCCGTGAGCGGCGATAAAGGAGACAGGGCACGTAGGTCGGATGCATGTAACTGGACAGGGTCAGTGTCTTCGTGTGGTCACTCCTTGCGGCAGAGAACCACGCGCACCCCAGACTGCTCCACCAGCACTACCGCATCGTGCTCGCAAATGTCGCCGCTAAGAAGTATGTGTTCGAGGATGGTGGCTGAGTGTAGCGACGACGTTGCCGACGGCAGCTGGTCCAGTGCTGTTGACCTGTGTATTATGGAGGAGTCGGGCGGTGCTGAAGTGAGGCTGAAGTACTGTGCGCACCTATGAGAGGACCATGCAATGATAGGACGAGTGTCAGAAAAGGAGAGGGATACGGGAAAGAAAGCAGCAATGGCGAGGGTAAGGGCCAGCATTAGGTGTGCTCAAAGTAGCCGTGTACGTTGTGTATGATTTTCGTGTACGTTCCGTGTGAGGCTGAGTAAGCTACCGAATAAAGAAATGCGTGACAAAAGCATCATGCTCCATGCGAGGTCATTAGTCCAGTTGATCTCGGGAAAACTGGATTTGGTGCGTGGCTTGGCAGCAGAGGACTGACTAGAGTTCCTGGACATGTTCGTGATGTATGTAGATGTTGGAAATCCGGATGTCGGATTTTAGTTTCGAGCTCAGATAAAAATTCAGGAACTTGCATTCAATCTATTATTGGTACTGTACCTTTCTTTTGATAGTTTAAATACATTGTATCTACGAGTATGTACCTTCAGTGCGTTTGCAAGCAAATCCACGCCTTGCGTTTTTTATAGTAGACAGACTGTATACTTTAAACAGAGCTTACGACGCGAAGCAGTAGACTGTCACGATTGTGACATCGTACTGGTGCGCGCGCCGTACTATAATCTTTTTTCCTTCACTCCCTTGCCATGACTCCGCATCTATGACCACATTCTCAACTGTTCTACTGAAAACCCATTTCCATTCTGTTATAATCCATTCTGTTCCATTTGATTTGATGACAGACATGTACAATATGATACTTGATGATTCAACATACTTCTCTCAGGCTCAGTTGTACTATATAACAAGCTGGTGTACTATGGTGTAGTCCCTAGTTTTGTTCTCTTGTTTGTTACCTGATCCTGACTCAATTGATTGGCTTAGAAAGCCTTTGCTCTCTGAATTCTTGAGTGCTTGCACTCATGCCTAATCTCATCCCAAGTCATACCTAGCAGCCATGCATACATGCACCACTAGGAAGGAATTCCCTGATTGGTTTCCCAATGACCTGCTTACTCTTCAACTACATTTGTTGCTAGTGCACCAATCATAACATAGACTCAGATTGCAAAGACTGTGATGTGGTGTTGCAGATTTCCTTTTTCAGTAGCTTACTCAACCTCACATGGAACTATACACAAAAACTGTACACAATGTCAGGGTTGGCATTGATGGCCATCTGACCCAGTCTGACAAAAAAGTCCATCAATAAGATCAAATCTGTCAGATGGTGTCTGATGGGTCAATGGTGTGGGAACTGCTTCAAGGCAGGCCAGCATGCCCATTTCACAGAATCTCAAACTTCAAGACTCAAAGCAACAGATGTAATGATTTGAGATTGTATGTGCACATGGATGTCAAGACCACATCCTGTCGAAAAGCAGACTGGTCAGAGTGACCAAGATGGAAGCAGAGCTTCCCTAGAGTGAATTGAAGTTGGAGTGTAGTGCTTGTGTATCTTCTACCCATCACAGCAAGCAAAGTGGAGTGGAGCAAAGTGGAATGAGTTGGAAGGCAAAGAAATGGACAGATTGTTGGGTGGAAAGCAGTGGAAATGACTCAGGACGAGGCCTCACTCAAGATGAGATGAGGACAACCAATAATAATTCCAAGGGGATCAGAAAATTTACAGAGAGCCTCTATATACTGTGAAAATAATAAGGTTCGTAGTCCGGAGCGGAGTGTATGCAGCCACTCCGAAGGTCGTAAAGGTAAGGACTGTGAAAGCAGAACAGAGTAACCAAAGGAAAAGGACTAAGGAGTGTTGTGGAAGTCGGAAATGAATATGTCGGAAAGGAATAAGGTAACGGAAAGGAACGTAGTACTTTGTGTAAGGCGGAACAAGAATGGAAAGGTTATACGCATGTGGGATGGGACTGTGGACTTGGACGGACGGACAGACGGACACATGCGGAGTGGCGCAGTGCATGTGGCACCTACTGATGCACCAATACGACACTTGTGGAATTGCAACAAGTGCGGAAATGGAACGTGTAAGGACTTAGTGTGATGGATGTCAGCGGGGTCCTATCAGATACGGGATAAGTC
>QLPM01005795.1:0-12142 GCA_003314695.1 Albatrellus sp. MG142
GCTGGAGATTACTAGACTCCATCCTCAGCAAGATCCTCCGATTCAAGGACAACGGCTGCATGGCCAGTAATACAAGTGGTGGGAGGCTGTGCAGCAACAGGTTTGGATATGTGTGGGCAAATGGCTTGATAATGGCCTTTCTCACTGCATTGGAAACAGGTCACATGAGAGAGGTGGGATGGGATTGCAGTAAAAGCCAAGGCAACATCACAATTTTCAGGATTGGTGTCAGAGCAGTTGTCAAGACCTCTGGTGGTAGAATTGGTATAGGGGGTCGGAGAGCAGCTGAGTTGGCGGGATTCCTCATTGAGTAGGCAATTGATGACAAAATCAAGGGTAAGGTCTTCAGTTGCAACATTCTTGAGAGTGCTGATAAAAGTGTTATAGGATAGTGAGAACCAGTATGTGTTCCTCATTGTTGATAGAAACACCCATTTTGGAAAGTTGAAAACTGACTTGGTGCACCTCTGCAACCCGTGAACATCTCGTTTCATATGCAGGGAATAAAATTTTCTCCTCCAGGAGATTCTCATTGCCAGACCTCATGCACAATGAACTCTCTCCAGTTCAGTCCAGACCTCAGCAGCAATAGTACTTGTCATGTGTGGCAGCTGATCGACTTCCACATGTAGGATCATTTCAGCATGGGCTTCTGAGTTCTTCCTGCACCATGTTCGTGTTGCAGAAGAATTCGGCCCAGTAGTTGGTGCAGGTGTCTCTCCAGTCCCAACCTCATATACACCCTTCCTAGTCAGTAGAGCCTCCATCAAAACCCTCCACACCTTGTAATTCTCATTCGACAGTTTCTCGAAAGACATCTTCTCGGACATTTTACAAATTCAGTCCCCAGTAATGCAGGCAAATGCTTGGCTCATCTTGTCTTGGATTGGCTCGTCTCATCTCGGATTGGCTCATATCAACTCGGCTCATCTCGTCTCATCTCAACTCAGGTTAACTTGGCACAAATTTGGCCCCAAGTGACACGGGCACAAGTCTGCTTAATGAAAGGTGATGGTGAAGGTGTAGGAAAGGAGTATAGGACAGCACGTTTGTGTTGGAATTCATGCGAGTGCAAAATATCAAGTATAAAAACGCAAGGCATGGATTTGCTTGCAAATGCACTGAAGGTACATACTCGTAGATACAGTGTATTTAAACTGTCAAAAGAAAGGTACAGTACCAATAATAGATTGAAGAAAAGTTCCTGAATTTTTATCTGAGCTTGAAACTGAAATCCGATATCTGGATTTCCAACACCATGGACCTGTAATGGTCCTGAGTGACTTATCATGTCACAGATGTCAAAGCAGAGTTCAACAAGATTTACATACAAAAGAAAAACATGAGGTGACAAGTCAGTGGAAGCTGATGGCACTGAAGTCACAGAAGCAGGAGATGTTATATTCTACTGTGGTAGACATGCAGCACCTGAGGAAGTGTGAGCAATCTACTAATATCTAGATCACCTTTTACAAGCTTATGGGAAAATATTTATAAGGAACCTGCAAGCTACACCGGCGCGAAATTTGCGGTGCAAGTCCAAACGAGTTACAGAAATATCAAGCCAAGTTCAATTCACACCCAGTGTCAGCTTGAACTTGCGGCAACAATAATCATGTGTTATAAAAGCTGTTGTTTTTGGATGTCCGCAACTCTTTAAGTGCTAGTAAGGTGTTGTAGTGCGCTACGTCGATGATGTAATGCGTACATCAATGCGGTTGTGGGCTTCGAGGTTACACTGGCAAGCTTAATGGGTCAGAGCAATCAGCCTCCCTTCTCCTTCCATAACGCTGTTGTTCTGAAACATTCTTTTCCACGATTGTTGTCAACACACCATCTCCTTCTATATCCAGACTTGTACATTCAAGTTTTCTAATATCGAGGCCATTGCGTGTGTATACTCAAGTTGAAGTCGTATGTACTGTTCACTTGTCGTTCGCCGCTTGCCAGTCAGGAGGACCAAACATCAGGATACTAAGCGTCTCTTGCATTGGATTCGACGCATACATAATATTGCGTGGACGAAGCTGCCTTCAAGATCATTAAGATGCAACCAGAATCGGCTTGGACCTACGGAGATAGCTTACCGGTAAGTTGCACTTCGTCATCGTTATTGCCATGATCTCGAACCTTGTCAGGATCAAGTGGATCGCGTTGCTAGACTCTTCAAAGCCCAGCTAGAACTAGTAGAAGATGTAAATACCCATTGTTTCTACAATGCAGCACTCACCTGCTGTCAACAGATTCGAGACCTATATCGTGATCGCGCAGCCCTTGAGAGTGAATATGCTGGAAAGCTGCAAGACTTGGCGCATAAAGTCGCAGAAAAAAAGACAAAGACAATATCCTCTATTATAGTGGGAGATGAACCCACGAAAGCCTGGGACGAGAATACACTGCGAGAGAGGTGACTGATAACTCGCATTTGCTTAGCCCGTCCAAAGGTAGCTGACGAAACACAGCACCTTAGACAACATGTATTCCAAAATGATTGAATCGTTGAATGATGCATCTCAAGACCACACCAGTCTCGCAGATGGCTTAGCTGCGCACGTTGTGGATGCCTTAAAAGCCGTGGAGCAGAAATATAGTGAAAACGCTAGAAAGGTGTGTTAAATGGTTCCTGCTGTGCGCTTCAGTTACTTCTCATGATCTTCTAGCAAGAACATTTCTATCGACAGCTATTTGCTGATCGAGACAAGGTATATGACGTTCGTGGAAAGGTAACTTCCTTCCGGCTCTCATCGATGTGGCGATTGAATCATAATTATGATACGACATGAACGCAGAGCAAGCAAAAGGTGTGGCCATCTTCGATCATATCTATAAAACCATGACCGACCCCCACCAGTATTACGAAGAATGTGCAGAGGTTGAAAGTTGTCGTCAGAGACAAGTCTGTCAACATTCGAGGAATGGTGAATCGTCACTGATACATCAACCACTAGGAGCGTGCTCATGATGACAAGCAAGCTGAACGTGTAGCCAAGCAGCTTGAACAACAGCGGGTTGATATGCTCAACTCGAAAAAGTATTTGCTCTTGTCTAACGCTGCATATGGCAATGCTGACACCTTATGAATTAGTGGCTACATCATCTCTACGGCAGTAGCAAACAGAGTAAAGACCAGATTTTACGTTGAGGACCTGCCCAGTCTCGAGAATGTACGATCATATTCCACAATATCAAAAGCTTGTGACCCAAACTAGAAGTGCTAACTAGAGCTTTGGTTTTCTCAGCAATATCGTCAGGACTCCCTTTCGAATTTGCCTTCACATTCTACTACTGATGAACTGTTATGTAGAAAATCTACAAACCCATCTCACTGCTAAACTTGTCTGCATCCTCCATCATGCACAGGCCCTCCAGATAACGCATCATGAAGTTTCAAAAACGCGTATCGAAACAGTCGACAGATCATTACTGGAGGTTGATTCGAGGAAGGATCAAAAGCTATTCATTGAATACAACCTTCGTCCCTTCACTGCCTCAAGTGACTGGGTATTCGAGCCTTGTGTGAATTTCGAAGATACAGTGAGCTATACTGAATCATGTTGCAAATTTCATCTTACGCGCTCCCCATCTAGAGTGACATGTGTGTAGACCCCGCAACCCGGATTGTTCTTCAGAACATGCTTCTCAAAGCCAGGGGCAAGGTGCAAGAGTTAATCCCGATACTTGATGCCAAGCGTGAGTGTCTGCTTATACGATATTTCACTTGATGGTGGTAAAACTGGGATCGCAGATAAGGAGGCAGAACAGCTATTGAAACTCGTTAACGCCTATGCCAGCGACCAATCTCTTGGCAATGTCGATGACGTGCTCAAAGTGAGAACTTCCTTCCGTGCCAGTGTGATCTTCTCGCTTACCTTTTTGACTTTGGGACCTATTGGTTCATCTATAGACCTACCTAGGTGCTGAGCATCAGACCACGATATTTGAAATGTCCCAGGCTGCCCTTGACGCCGAGATCGAAGCCATAACCTCAGCCTTAAAAGGTGTCGTCTTTATAGCATTTGTGTTGCCGTCTGCTGTTTATTTTGTCTTTATAAGGCGATGAAGGGTCTCAGAATCCTCATTCCTTCAAGAGTTCATCATTCACCATTCCTACAGAGTGCGGATATTGTGGGGTATGTCCCCATTGACCCAGCTGGTGGTGCCTAAGTTCAGGAACTGAATGGTATTTGACAGTCGACAATATGGGGTCTTAGTAAACGAGGTACTTCGAAGACGTGCAAGCTGTGTGGGTTGTGTGTCCACCCTAAATGCGAACTGAAGGTTTAATTACCATATTTGCACTGTCGACAGCTGTGAATACTGATTTTGTTATCAGGTACCTGCCGAATGCCCGGGTTCTCATGGGGCCGCAACACAACGACGTCCGGATTCCTCAGCGCGCAGTACTAGTGTTTTGTCCCGCAGTAGTTCCCGAGGTGGAATTGATTGCTTGCATTGACATATTTGTGGTCTAACTATACCCTCAGCATCATTCCCTGCTGCAATTACATCGGCACCGCTATCATTCATTCCATCTAGCTCGAATCTACGCAGTGAGGAGCAACAATCCTTAGCGCGTGTCAACTTCGACTTCACCTCGACGTCTCCATTTGAATTGACAATCCAGGGTTAGTCACTCAGTCGTCGATCAAAGTTATTGCTATTCATCATGTACCTCGCCTTATCATAGAAGGTGCAACAGTACATATAATAGAAGGTGATGATGGATCTGGATGGGTCAAGGTAATGAATGATGGCGGCGCAAAAGGACTCGTCCCCGCATCGTATATCGAAATTGCAGACGCCTCCCTCGGGTTACATCCAGTTGAACCACTACTGGCACCCATCACAGTGCCCATGTCTAGTCGATCACATGGTGCAACTCAATATGGTGCGTTTGACGTCCTTACTCCTCCAGTCCCCATTCGACCCGCCTTTACCTCATCTAATGTAAAATCAGTCAAAGGTATGTTTGACTACACAGCAGAGGGTTCCGACGAAATCGGTGTCCAGGTCGGTCAGTTGATTGAGCTGACGCCTGGAGAACATGGGGGGAAGAATTACGCCGACGGCTGGTGGGAAGGTGTCGTGTTTTTGATACCTACCGATCACGGAAAAGATCTCTCATTGAGAACTTCAAGGGATCGACTCGAACGGGAAGAAAGGAATATTTCCTAGTAATTATGTCAGTCTCTCGGGTTCCTTCTGATCCACGGATTATTCAGGAACTAAGATGAGATACTCAATACTAGGTGGCTGAAGTATAGTTTGTCAAGAGATAAGTAGAATCTCCGTTACGGCGACGGTCTCGGATCAGTACGTGCCACTCTTATATCTCCTGAAGCTACCCTGCATTCAGACTGAGTAAAGCTGAGCTAAGTTGTAACATAAACTCACATTGACGTTGTTCGTAATGCCGCGGTATTATGGCACATATTGATTTTCTCAGTTTCCACGGAGACTACGATTACTTTCCTAACGGAACTACGTAGAGCCTGCAGAATCCGCTGATTCTGACACACCGCTTAAACCTATGATCAGAGGTTGTTCTCAAGCCCTAAGTTGTCGGGACATAGGTTGCACGCTTGAAATCATAGATGTCAATGCCATGATTCACGGAAGTATCACTGAATTGAGTATGTGCAGTAGGCAACAGCCTCGAAACGTTCACAGAAAGTTTTGATGTCGTCTGATTTATGTCTTCACCAACCACCTTGCTTGGCGACAATTGTTGGAGCTGCAAGCCGTGTTCAGGGAAGACTTTCGTATGTTTTGTTTTTTGCCTTTTTTTGCCGATCCGCACGAGACAATACGTGCGCCACTATACATCGAAAACATAGGGTTTGTTTCCATTATGTCTTTCATCATTTTACTCTACTTTACAAAAGCCCCTGTATATTTACAATATCAACTCGCCATCTTGTTCCTTTCCCTCAGTCTTTTGCCCTAGAAAGACTGAACTCAAGTTGTATTACCAGTCTCGATTTCATCCTCCAAAACCTGTTTGTAACAACAATTATTGGATAAACTCTTCTTGTATTGAATTCTCTGTCAATCTCCACCGAGGGGGGTTATCACTATCGTTCGGATCTGGGAGTTTGGGGCACACCGTTCAGGGTTGCCAGGACCATGATAAACACGATTGTTCGTGCGGCCAATCATTGGACCGTAAACTTGAAGCCATGTCGATCAGGAGACCATGCATAATGGTTTCGCAAAAAACCAGTCAAATCACGAAGGTTAGCGTCTCAGCATTCGGCGCAGCGCTCAGAATTAATAATTGGTGCAGCGCCCAACGCCCAGCTCAGCGTCTGTTACCAGTACCGTTGCTTGGGGCACCCCTATCCTTCGCGGCCTGCGATTGTCAGCACTGGTGATGATAATTCGAAAGATTTTAGCCTTCATATTTTCCTGTAGCGTGCGACACATCTCCATCCAATTCACTGTACATTGCACACTCACTTGGTCTACTCTGTACATGGCATGTATGCCCAAAGGCGATAGAAGAACATGCCGTAACGGGTCAAAACATATATCAGCGCAGAGCGACTTGAACGGCTTTCTTTATGCAATGCAATGCCTTCAAATGGCTCGTAAATGTCAGCCTGGAGGTGACATTTCGTCCATATTGACAGCGTCAAATGGGCAGGTTTTTTGCCGCCGTGGGATCCAGGCACATATTAAGATACAGTCATACGGGCACTATACGCCCCAATGGCATTGGTAGGCTACTCAAAATCATGGTTCAACGACCACTCAACAGTCCGGCTTTCCGATATTTATCCGGCAGGACTTGTCTAAGGCATAAAAACGATTCAGCCCAGGCGCCTCCGGCGGCTGTGACACTCAAATATATTCATCAAAGGCACCTCGGCAGAGCTCGTCGATGCTAGACGTAAGTCGGTTTGTCGTCGGAAGTGTTGGAATTGCAGGACAGAGACTCCTCGAAGTTTCGTTGCCGATTGGCGGAATTTCAAAAGGCACTATGATCCCCGCACCGATGAACAAGACGCCGCCGCAGGCATAGAAGAACTCGTGCAACTACCTTTCAACAATCAACGATCTGACGGCAACCCCAACTCATACTAGCGGATATCCGTATCCAACTCTCAAGAACCCTCCGTGACGCCGGCGAGAATACTTGCGGTGGCTCTTCAAGCTGTCGATACATACATGATTAGTGAATTATATAAGCCGTTATGTCCAGCAAGTCTCCATCAATGGAACAATCGCTAGATGTAGGCATCAAATGCTTGGTGGTAGATCGGAACCATAGCTAACTCGCGTCCCACCTGATAGCACAATTAATTTATTTCCTAGTTTTGACACGATCAGAATTAAAGTTCGGCGATGATGCTGAACTGAAAGTTCAGATATGGATTGCCTGGACATATTGCCGCGACGGTTCGGCTCGTGTAAGGGTCCTCTATTATGACTGATCGAGCATGAGGCGCACTGAGAACTTCACTGAACTGGTTAATCACAGCCTGGGTGCTATAAGTTGTAGAGCGAAGGGGTATAGGTCATTCTGCGACCCCCACATCTAGTGCGAGTTGGCGCTCCTGGACATCTTTACGTCGCATCGCCAACTCTACTGTCCTCTTGATTGAGGACCCTCGTTGCTAACTGTTTCCTGGCACCGTGGTCGTTATCATCATCTCTATGCATTTTGCTCGTATCGCCTGCATTGGCCAGAAAACATGGCTCTCTTGGGAAGATGGAAAACATGCTGGACGCATCTGTGTATCTTCAATTGCCTTGAATGCTGCTTCTATAGCTTTCTATTAGACAACGTCGGAGCAGCGCTATCGCAAAGCACGGGGTCGTCCATGCTAGGCGTCGACACGTGGCTATGAGAACCGCACTCTTGCGATGGATGACTACGACGACTTTTCCCAGAGAGGGGAAGGCACGGCTGGCCAATCTGATCTAGAACTTCGGCAATAGCGATGACCACAATTATGCAAACATGTAAACGTAGTAATCTCTTGAAACACTGGAACTCGATGAGGGCCTGTGCACCCAAACTGTTTAACAAATTCCGAGCGTGATGCAAGTGGGACATATATAAAGGAGAGACTCACGTTACCTTATTTGTGCCACCCTCACCCGTAAGTTCTGCAGAAGCACGTGTCAGTACAGTTCTATATGCTGTCGTCAATTCAGCAGCATAGTATTTTTGAAATCACGAACAGTCTCCGAAAAGTGGTTTGTCGTCACGAGAATTACCATCACCAGATGTTTCGGGATATGTGGTACACATGTCACGAATACTTGCACATTGATAAGAAACATACGACCACCTAATGTAGGAATAAAGAGAAAAGGTGACACGCTCATTACACTCAAAATAGATACATATATCACACAAGACGTCCTTGCGATCGATCCAAAACGAAGAAAGTCCTTACAACAATGAATGGCCAGGTGCCACTATCTGCCACCACCCACTCCAATCGCCGCCCGCAGGAAACCACCGTTTGCACTCATGGAGGTGTAGGGGGTATTTGACTGCATTGTGGGCATCGCGCCAGTCAACGAAGGCGTCTGCAAAGGCGCACCCACACCCATAGCGGAGCCTTGCCCTGGCAAAGTCCCGATGGCTGACTGATTCTGACTGTCGCGGGACAGCCCACGATCCTCTCGCTCCGCGATAGTTGCACCACCCCGGCCAGGATCTGGTATTCCATTCGACTGTGTGAAGGTCTCGCCAAGACCGTACAGCTTGCCGTTGTACTCGTCGTGATCAATCTTATCGTGGAAATATATTTCCCGCATTTTGAAAAAGGTGGATGCCGTGAGTAAAGAGTCGGAGCCTGCTTGGTGGGACGATCCTATCCGCATGACCTGGGTATTGGAAGTTTTCTGTGTTCAGTCTAATGAAGTCGGTGCCTCTGCGCTGATATAGGCAGGACTAACCCCGAGGTCGTCGGCTACGTCCTGCAACCCCCCTTTCAACACTTTGCAGGTGCGCATCATGGTCTTGATATCGTAACTAATGGGGAACCAGGTATGCAGAACCTCAAAAAATGTCTCCTCCGTGGTCGGAAGTGACAAAGCAGTGAGAAGTTTGATGATATACCCGAAATCATAGCCACTGAAAGCAGAAAATACAGTAAGAACGACTTTTTGAGCATGGAAAATGAGATAAGCAGACCTGTGAAAGGATATCCACTTCGTGTCATCGTTTAACACAAGACCTGATGTTATCATGAGCTCCGCAAAGTCATTTGGCATGATCCCAATCTCCTCGTGCCGCTGGAAATCGATACCCGATTTCTGTAACAAATCAATAGACTCTGGCGCATACATATCTTCGCTAGAAACCAAAGTGTTTACGTCATCTGGGTAGCTTCTCACAATATCAGAAGTACTACAAGACGCACTTGATACTGAAATGAAAGTTGAACTGCCAAGTGGAGATATCCTGGGGGTAGTTCCCATCCTCGTCCGCTATCGTCAAGCCAACTTGAATGATCTTGAGGAGGTCGACATTACATCGCATTGTCTGGTAATGGTAATCTGATGAAGTTTTAAATGCTCCTATTGGACGTGCGACTACCCCTGGAAATTCAGTATCCTTGAGATAATCTCAATCAATACAGGACGAGAAGCATACAGATGATACATATAAGTGGCATACCATTGCAACGTACGGGTACTTCTCAATGAGCTCCCTGATGTTTCGCATCTCTGCGTCAAGATTGGGGGACCATACCTCACGAATGGGTGACATCTTTAAAGAAAAATGATGGTCGATTAAGGAGGAGTGGATAGCGGAGGGCGCAGAGAGAACAAAATATGTCGGCGTATGTTCCAGGTCCCGACAGGGAACAGTGCACAGATCGAGTCCGACAAATCATCACCGTCACATGCGACTTACGTAGTTCTGGCTAGGAATGGGAGCATATTCCCACGGACTTTACTCACTTTCAACAATACCTGCCTATTCTGGATACACTTCTTAAGGACTCCCAGAAATTTACAGTGGCAGGTAAAAGTGGTAGTCAGCGCATAGTCCACGGCGTGAACGCCGGCTGTAACTGATGGAGTCTGGGCAGACTGAGCCAGGTGATGGGCTGTCCCAACACGGGCTCGGCATATGGTATATGCAACGTGTATCAAGTGCTTCCACATTGCGAACCCAAAGTGATTCCATAACACACAGCATTTGGAAAATCATGCGGTGGCCGTAATGAAATAACGAGATACGGAACATCGCCGAGCCGCGTATACGTGCGGGAAGCTGCTATCTGTCCCCAACGCAAAACAATCAAGGATAGCTATCGTACAGAAGGGTCCGCCCACGTCAAGGGATTATAGGAAACTCAAGTCGAACAGAGAGGGCTTCCGTATTATTGATTGTAGACGATCTCGATTGGAAGATCAACGAAGCTCCATGGGCAACGTAGCGGTATGTAGCGGAGACGTCTGCATCCGCAAGCGAACTCACTTTTGTTCTGGAAACATCCGGGATATCGAGCCAGAACGATACACATGGGAGTTCGTCAGCAGACACTCATGTGAGGCATGCGCACGGGACTGGTCGGTTGCGATGCATGGTTAGACTGTGTGGAGTATCCCGGCAGGAAGGGACTAATGAAAACGGCGAACATCGGCGTTATGCATTCGGAAACAGAACGACGGCTGCTCCCTAGAAGTTATTGCTGACGACTACACTGCGGATAAATAGTCAGGGCAGGTCCTGTTCTTGCTAGATGAAGGGTTCTTCGAAAGCTACAAGGGACCCTAGGAACCAGGAAAACTTATACAAGTGTTCATTAGTGTCCGCGAATAAGGGGACGCCGGCCGCAGCGCAAATGCGTGGCGCGCGTGCGGCCGTGCGGCATGACCAAACGAACCGCACTGCTTTGCTATTAATTGTGGGCTCCGGATATCACCTAAGCACCGGCACCGGTTTGACTATGGAACATGCTGAAAAGCAGAGTACTCGACAAGATACGAGGATGTCCATAGTAAGGATAAGCGCTTCCACATGCAGGCAGAGACCGACGGACTAGAACTGGAGAGCGTGGTGGCACAGTAGAAGGACCGTGGCACAGTGGAGGGACCATGGTTCCATTGAGAACGCGGCGACAGAAGGGATACAGAAGGAACTGGACCAATGATGGTGGAAACGATCGGGAGGAGCTAGAATACAGGAGCCGCGCATGTTTGTCAACGCACCGGATACCTGAACTATGGGCAGAGCGGTTGGATGACAACCAACATCAGGTGCCGTATGACAGTGCATGAAAACAAAGCGCAGGCGTCAGAATCCTGTTCATTAGAGGCGAAACTGGACAGTTGAATGCCACGGAAGTGGGATGCGCAGGAACGCGATTTCCCCGGTACTTATAGAACGGTTTGCGTGAGTTTTAATATACTGTGCAAATGACTGAGCGAAACGCTGGGGCGAACTAACTGAAAGCGAAGAAGTAACGTCAGATACCGGAAGCCTGGACAAGGGCAAAGGCCGTGGATAAGGAGCACGACGTTAAACATAGGTTAGTCAGAGGTGTCGGCACGGCAAATCGAAGAATGTGCTATCGATGAACAGGCATGCTCCGTAGAGACACGATCAGGACGATAGCACGGGCGCCAAAAGGAGGTTTCATTTGAGCCAGGTATGGAAAAAGGGAGACGGCGAACACGTAGGGGGATCAGAAATGCCTTGTATGGCGGAAGAGCAGAAAGCAATAAACGATCTGGCGATAGACCGCGAGCGTTTGCCTAGAGTTCGGGAAAGAACGAACAGCTTCTGTGGAGACTGGGGCGATCGCAGGACGACATTGTGTACCGGGAGTGGTGGCGCCGATGGCGACGTAGTTGGTGCGCAATTGAATGCGAGGCATGGCCCGGGCTGGGCGGCAGCCTCGTGGCGGGGAGGCAGGAGGAGCGGGGAGAGGATAAGAGAGTAGGCGGGATGCGGATGGGGAAAGGAGGAGGGGAAAATGGAGAAAAAGAAAGAAGAGAAAGGGTTGATAGGGAGGAAATGAAATGAAGAGATGGGGCCTTGACTAAACCACTTTCTCGTCTCAATCCTCTCGGAGCGGCAGGCCGGGGTCCATAAATTACTCCTCCCCATAAACCCGATTCTCGCCCGTCCCGCTCTTCTCTCTCCTCCGTATTCCTCCTCATTCCT
>QLPM01005823.1:0-24803 GCA_003314695.1 Albatrellus sp. MG142
CAAAAGCTGAGGGAGAGCCCAGTGTGCACGGGAGGAGAGGACGCTAGCACTGGCACGGCCGTTGGCTGCAGGCAGCTCGCTGTTCCTCAATGTTCACCACAAGCCCCAGAACTGGCGATCGGGCGGGTGCCGCGTTTCGGGGTGGCGGGACAACTAGGTCACCGGTCACATGACCTTATGTCACATCAGTTCCGCCTGCTACCACTGCCTCGTCGTTGTGTTCGACGTTGAGTGCGCAATTTGTCAAGTCTATGAACATGAGCCACAACCGACACCATGGGGGTCGCAGACGGCACCAGCGAGGTAAGAACCCAATGTCCCACCGTCCATCCACCCGAGCCAACGTTGTGTTTAGAGCCCATTGATTTCCATGAACGGCGGCGAGAAGTGTATGAGACTCCAGAACAGAAGCTCAGGCTTGCCATATTCACTCTGGGTGAAGCGGTCGGTCTCTCTTTAGTGTTCGGTCCGCTTTCCGTTCTCAGCACCTCCCAGGACCCGGAGCAGGAGGTGCCCCACCTTGCAGCCCAGATCCGCGACCATACACCTGCCAACATTTCGCTCGTATCTTCCTCTATCCGCATAGGGTATGCGTCCTTACTATTATTCGCCACTGGGTCACTTCTCAGCTCCTCCTAGCGTCACAGAACAGCCGTTCAAAATCCCGTATTATGCCACCCTGCTTCGCACACTTTACGAACCATCTACTCCCGAGGGCTCCCCTGCACAAAACACCTCTGCCAGCACATCTGAGCCTACGCTAGGGCAGCAAATATTGGAAGACTTCTGGAAGGGTTTTCAAGCTTACTTAGATCAGCTTGCATGGCGGGAGGCGAGACTATGCGTGAGTATCTGTAACGTATGCCTGGTGCGCTAGTTTTCGCTCTACTGATGGACCTAACTCCAGATACATTTCTTCGCGCACCTCACCGTGGCAAGGGTGGTTTCGGCTTCGTCTATGCTTGCGCTCTTGCAATCTTTCACGGCTGTCCTGGACGAGTTTGGCGTATCGCACGGGCGAGCTAAAAGAGCAGCATTCTGTGCTGCAGAGGGACTTATGAGGGTAAATTCCCTGAAATATGCGTTTCCGCATTTTTTATGATTGTCTGACCAATCCCCAGGCGGGTCAAGTGTTGAAGGAGCACTCGGCCGCTTCCGTCATTGAGATAATTGCCAGTATCCAGGCCTACAATGACTCCATTTCCGACACGAAATGGCTCGTGCAGCCATTGCTCAGACTCCACTGCCAAGACACCACGTTGGTACACGCTGATGAGGTAAGTAGAGGTCGCGACTCATTTGGCCTTTATTGAAGTTGACATCCCCTATTTTAGTACCTCGATTGCGCCGTGTCCGCCTTGAAGGACCTTGACTCCAATGACTTCTCTGAAGTTTCATCCATCTATCCCCAACCTTACACTAACTGGGACCTCCCAGTAACATCCTTTGATTTGCCCTCTGTGCTGGTGCCTCCCGAAATTATTGAACTCGATGGGTTGTCGACTGACTCTGGAGAAGATGCTCTTGTCAAGAAGGAGGAGTGGCCTGACTACTTACTCCGTCTCTTTGACAGCGATGTAAGCCATCTTGCCTTGACATGAGGCAGTCGTATTGACGCTCCGAAGGTTTCTCCTAATCCGACAAGGCCTGCAGGCTACGCCATTCGCTCTAGTCTGCTGGACATCATCGATATATTCGAGGTCAACCGGAAGGAGTGTGCAAGATTTTTGTTGGAGTACCCCAAGTGGACGACGCTGGGTACATTCAAACCAAAACCCGGTTCTCCCACCGATAATGCAGAACGCGTTGCGGTTCCGGGACGAGACTGGCAGCTAGAAAGCTCCGTTATTGAGGTAACGCGGCCACAGACGTTGTAACGGCAACAGCTAACAAATTTATTCAAGGCGATATTAGGTGTACAGTTTTTACTGCCCGAGTCACCACATAAGACCGTCTATTACATTGCTCTTATCACAGAGCTTTGCAAACTGTCCCCGCAGACAGTTGGACCAGCGGTCGGCAAGTCCATTCGGAGACTCTACGCGTACCTTGCAGAGGGCCTTGATACCGAGCTCGGTCGCCGTTTTGCGGAATGGTTTTCGGTGCACATGAGTAACTTCGGCTTCCAGTGGGTTTGGAAAGAATGGTGTGTGTTCCTGAACTCCATAGAGACGCTTGTTTGACTTGCTTTGTGCAGGATACCCGACCTTGCATTGCATCCCCAACATTCCAAACGCGTATTCGTTCGCCGCGCACTCGGGTTCGAGATCCGGCTCTCGTATTTTGAGCGTATCTTGAAGACACTACCTGAACCATTCCATGACCCCTCTGTCCAGGCCATGCCGGAAAGGGCGCCAGGGCCTGAGTATGATTACGACGATCCTGGTACGACCTTCTTAATTGGCGATATGACGTTGAACTCATCTTTCTGGTAGCCTCACACCATCACGACGCTGCCCAGAGTGTTTTGAATCAGCTTCGTGGCCGTGCAAAACCGGAGGATATCATATCCCTGTTGGACTCCCTAAGGAGCACGCTAGTAGAGACTGCGGAAGGCGACATTAACGTTGATGCCGTCATTCGGTCGATCGCGGTGCAGTCCCTGCTGCATATTGGCTCCCGCTCCTTTTCGCATTTCCTCAACGCCATCGAGCGATACATCACCGTCTTACGCAGCCTCGCATCTGGCAATGTCGCGGCGGGCGGCGCAGGCAGCCTTGAGGCCAAGTCGGACATCTTGAATGTGGCGGCGACATTCTGGCGCCGCAATCACCAGATGATCATCATTGTGTTCGACAAGCTTATGCAGTATCAGATAGTAGACCCGACAGATGTCGTAAGTTGGGCGTTCGCTCATCGCGAAGCGGGCCTAGATTGGGATGTGCTCAAGGGCGCTATTGATAAGGCGAATGGGCGCGTGGTGGTGGCGAGGAAAAAGGTGGCCGCGCTGAGGAAGGAGGAAGATGAAACGCGGGCAAGAGCCAAGGCCAGTGGTGGTGCGGACGTTGCTGTCGCGATGGAAGTTGACGCTGAGGCCAAGCCGGGTATGTATCTCGGATTCCACGGTCAATTCCCATAATCACATTTCATTTTTTTCAATTCAGAGGAAGCCACTGTTGATTCCCCTGCATTGGTAACGGCATTGAAGGCGTTTGCCTCCCTGACGCGCGAGCAGAGGGCAACGCTGTCTCGCGTGCTGGAGGGTTTCGTGGATGCGCTGCATCCGTCTCCGTCGTACTCGAATCCGAGTCCTTCCAATGTGTCCAATGATATCATCACGCACGAGGCATGGGAACGACGAGTTACTTGGGGACAAGAGGAGTGGCAGACATGGCAGATTTGGGCATGGTACCGCCACTTCTGTCGGACGGTACGTCGGCATTCTCGACTTCGCTGAACTCGTCGTACTCATCGGGCACACAACAGTATTCGCCCTACCTGCGCAGCTATGCCACAACGCTGACGATGGTCTCATTCTCCAAGATCGACAACGTTCACGACGAGGTGGCATCGCTGATGAAGAAGATCTGGAACGCGGCGACCGGTCAAGATTAGGGACATGCCGCCTGTCTGTACGCTAATCATGATGAAAACTGTTGGCGTTTTAGTTTTAGTTTTAGTTTTTTTATTTGCTTTTCGCTCGTATTACAGTTGAATCACCATGGTATTTTGTTCCGTCAGGTTTGTATCACCGCCAATAGGTATCATCAGATCGTGTCCGGTATTTGTTGAGTATCAGCTCTAGCACTGTCCCACCGAATAGATCAACTGCTCCGCGCATTTTATCTTAGCTCTAGAGATCTATGCTTCTTGTCACTCATCCTTCGACTTCACTCTGTCGTTCTTTCGCTGTCCGCTCAGGGCATAACCGACGGTCCCTGCAAACACCAGCGTTGCACCACCCCATAGCTTAGCCCACGCGCGCCCGTCCGGACCCGGACCCCCACCAAATAACACAACGCTGAGCATGAGAGACACGGCCTTGCGCACGACAAGCACGAGCGAGACAGTGAGTGTTGCAACGCGCGTTGTCAGGCGGTTGACGCCTGCCACGCAGAGAAGCTGCGTGAGCGTGTTGAGGAGCAGCGGTAGCAGGGCGGAGGGGAAGCGCAGCTGGGGCACCGTGGGTATGGAGGGGAGCAGGGAGGGGAGGCGCACGACAATGCTAGGGCTCGCGAGCAGCGCGTCGAGCTGGGTCGCGAGGTCCACCCGCGAGACGAAAAAAATAGGCAGTGCCAGGAAGTGCAGGTAGAACATGGATTCCTGCCACGTGTCCGGGAGGCCCTGCTCGCTGTCCCGCTTCTCACTGGGCTGCTGGGTGGGGTGTACGTATGTCTTTTCCTGGACAATACCGAGGAGGCCGGAGAGCACGAGCGCGAACGTCAAGATGGCGATGCCGGTGGCGTAGAGGTGCAGAGGCGACTCGTGTAGCGCGGACGGGGTGCGGCTGCTTTGGTGCGAGGCGGAGAGTGTGGTCAGCGCGACGCCCATCGTGACGAGGAAGACCGAGGCGACCTGGCCTGGGGTGTACCTGCTCATTGGCAGTGAGGTTGAATACTAGTGGCGCGTCGTATGCGGGAGACGATACGTACTTTTTGCCAGAGACGAGCCACCCGAGGAGCAAGCTGATCACAAGATTGCCGCTGCGGAAGATGATGTGCACGGGCATCGGTACGCTGTACGCGAACGCGGCGTTGTTGAGGGACGAGATGAGGTAGAAGAGTACGACTTGCACGACGTGGGTCGTCAGTGGGATGCGGCGGGGCTTGAGCTGGGGCACCGGGAGGCGGAGGGGGCCGCAGCGAGTGGCGGTCAGGAAGGTAGGCAGGCCGTGCAGGGAGATCAGGAGGAACTGCGAGAAAGTGATGAGCGTGCCCGCACTGGGGTGCTCGGAGGTGATGCGTTCTAGTGTGAGCGCGTTGCTTAAATACAAGGGGTCAGGCCCGAGCGCAAGTGCTGGCGCGTGCTGCCCTGGGCTGCTCACCTGCAACACCCTCCGAAGACGAGACTGACGGTGGCGATCCAGTCGGCTAGAACGGTCATGGTGAGTCCATTGATGACAGCACTTTGGGACATGGCAGGGGAGTGACTGTTGTTCCTAGACGTTTGAGAGGTTATGCGCGTCCAATACTCCAAACAATGCCTCCGACAACGCTTACCTGCCTGGGCCTGCGAATATCGATACACGATGTGGACAAGCCTTGAAGAGCACCCTCGATGACCTAAAGTGATTTAATTCGAACGAGCGCTGGACCCTTTGAGTGCAGGAGGCCTGTGTTCAGCGTGGTGCAACGTGTCCTCCCCGCCATCGAATCGTGCTCGCCATCACCCAGGTTGCATGGCGCGCTTACCGCGTAGATTTAATATCAATTAGTCACCTGACGTCTCTTCTCGGGCACGTGCATCGACGCGTCAGATGAAGTTAGTACTTACGGAGGCATTTTCGCCAAGCGACTGGTCCGCAATCAGACGACCCCTTTAGTCTGAACTGCGATGCAAGCTCTATAAGCACCACGCCCTCTGAAGCAGGGAAACACTTTCTCCGTTTTTACCCTACTGCACCATTCTTTTGCCTTATAATCTGCAGGATCACCTTGACGCTTGACCCTTTTTTGCTCTTCACTTCTCGAGTCGATCCCGTGATTTGATTCCCTAGCGCGACGCGCCGTTTGTTTGTTGAGGCAGCGGCAGGCTGGAAGATCTCGTGCAGCTCTTTTGCCTCGCCCTATCTTCAGTGCCTTGCCCTCTTCTCCCTTTCTTCTTTACTTTCTGCTGTCCCTCGACGGGCACACCCTTACTACACCTTCATAACCCCACACTCTCTCTTCACGATGCCTTCGGACAGGCGGCATCCCGCCTCGCTCTTTTCCAGCTCGATGCATAATCCCCGCCTCCTCAAACTCGTTCGTCAGTCTGTCTCCTACGAGATGGTCGTCTACGTCGCCCATCAGGCGGCGTGCGTCATTCCAATATCTGACGACGTCCCCGAATCTTCATCCGGCGGGCCGGGCACCCTGCCTACCCCGCCACAGACACCGCATAAGGCCACCTTCCCAGACCAGTCTCAGTCACCTGGTCTTATCCCACTGGAAGAGTTTATCATCCAACTCGTGCAGGCGTCTAATGTGCAGGTCCCAACCCTTCTTACAACACTCATTTACCTCGAGCGCCTGCGCGCAAAGCTACCTAAGATGGCTAAGGGTATGCAGCCACAGTCCCTTTACAACACCAATACCGACTAACATATCGCATTCTCGGATACCCCAAGGTATTCCATGCACCCGGCACAGGGTATTCCTCGCAACGCTCATTGCCGCCGCCAAATATCTCAACGACTCGTCGCCCAAAAACAAACACTGGGCGGCCTACGCGCGCATTTTTGAGATCGCAGAAATAAACCTGATGGAGAAGCAGCTCCTCTTCCTGCTCGACTACGATCTGCGCTTTGATGAGACCGAGGCTTGCACACACTTTTCCCCGTTCATGCCTCCTCTCACCAGCTCCCGCCAGCAACACGAGACTCGGCTCCAGGCCGTCAGTAAAGTTGCCCAAGCGGGCAAGGCACGCGCGGCGGCGGCACAAATGCCGCCAACGCCCCCTCACGACGCCGTTCCCCCAGTGCTCTCGACCGCAGGTACCGGAAAGAGCCTCACGGACACGATGCACCACATCGCCAAGCGTATATCGTCGACCTACGTGGCTGTCGCGTCGGCAGGCGGTGCAGTATGCGAGCGAAGTGACGTACCCGGTGCAAAATACGGGACGCTCACTGACGTGAACGGCGCCATTAGTGCCCCTGCAGGCACCGGCGCGAGCGCGAGCGCGAGCACCAGCACTAGTGGGACGGACTCGGAGATCGGATCACTGACTGAGGACTACGGATCGACGTCCTCAGACGAAGGCCTGTCGGAAGAGGACATAAGCGAAGGCACAAGCTTGTTGCCAGCGACGGCGGCAGAGCCGCCGTTCATCCTCCGCCCCGTGCCTGCGACCGCATACCGCCGCGCACGTCGCGGGGTCTCTCGAAAAGTGTCAGACGCAACAATGGTGGATGTGCGTGCCAGCCTGAGCGGGTCTCCTGCGTCCCTTGTGACGCTGGTCTCCGACCCCACTTCGTCCAGCACTGGCGTACCGGAGGAACACGCTCCCCAGAACCAAATCGACAACCAAACCAATAGCATGGTCTGTGGAGATCCACCTGATCTGTTGTCCGCGTCGTCGCCCGTGGCCACCCGCCGCCCTGTCGCGACCTGCGCAAAGCGCACATCAAAACGCGGCAGCGTGTGCGTCGAGGTTCCATACGCTTTAGGCCGGAAAGCGCTCCCGGTGAGCCGTACGATGCCTGCACTGCAGCGTGGGCATACCACGTCGTCCGTGTCCACGTCCGCCTCGTCGGGTGGGAGTTTCCTAAGCCGCATGTGGGGTGCAGCGACGAAGGGCGCGGGCGGCGCTACGGGGAAGGCGCCGTTGGGTGCCCTGGGAGGTGCACCGCCAGCAATAGAAATAGCGGAGCCGCCGGAGGCGCTGCATGCGACTGGCACGTTCCAGTTGCGGCGACTTGCGCACTCACGGTCGGCGATGTTCCGTGGGGAGAGTGAGTTCTGATTCGAGCGGGAGGATTGGAGCGCTACTTGGACGCTTTCTCCCACATGCTATCTATCTCCACTAGTGTGTTTCCTGTCTGTCCCGTTTTTTTATTGCATGTATATCGATGCAATGCATGGACACTACTATCAATATCACTACAACTACTACATTGTATCACTAGCTAGCATTACTATTGTATCGACCGTTGCTGCGATCTTTATCTATCGTCCCGCCATCATATATATGGGGCAAGCAAACTAATTCAGGTACTATATAGTATGTCGTATCATTATCATACATCTGTATCGTTAGCTGATCGTACCAACTTTATTTTTGAAGTTCGTCCGCCCGTCTTTAATATTGTCGTGAGCTATCAGGACTGGGCAGATAGATCCTATTCACAAGCGCGGCCAGCGCGTATTAGTGTAAACGCTTGCAACTTTACATGATCGATAGGAGAAGGGCGGTTTCAGGGTCATGACCTGTACCACGGAGCTGGCGCGCCCTGTTCAATTCATGTATGGCTTCATTGTTCAAGTTTGCACTACTTCACAGCCGTGTTGTAAATCCCAGCAAGCTAGCACACAACCTCAGTCAAGCATACCCAGAATGACTGTATATTAATTACCTAGCAACCTGTAGTATCTATAAGTAACAATAAAGCAATAGCAAAGATAGTTATCTCACCTCAGTCAAGCATACCCAGAATGACTGAGGGAAAGATATCTACACTAGAGATCAACGAAAGAAAGTTCGAAACTGTACAGTACTGACAAATCCGCAGCACGCGGCTGAAAACAAATAACAGCATATGGTAACAAATGCATGCGCGCGTACATGCGCCAGTTTGCTATTCCAACAAGCCGAGCATCTGTAATCGGTGCCCACGGTTGCTGGTGACTGGTCCACAGTACTACTGTATGTGGTTTCTCAGAGGGCGCTAGATTTTTTACGTAGGCCGTGTATTCATCAACTCGTTGCGATTGCCACGCTCGGCGTTCGCATATTCATTTCAACTATTCCGCTGGTTCGTCTCCGATTATCTACTACCCTCCAGCCCCGCCCTTCTTGCACGTCGAGTGGCGACTATAGTGCCCTCTAGACGCATCCTCCCTCATAACCCCGTTAACTCGAATCCCCTCCTCTCCTAAATCCTCATTCCCCAAGAAGGCCAAGGACGACCCCACATTTCGCTGATGCGGTCCCTCCTCCGAGGCCTGGGTGTTTAGACTGGGAAGTTAACCCGCTCTGATTTTTGAGGACATGCACTCGAAACAGCTGCAGTCCAATTTCCCCCCGTTGAACCGCTTCTGGTCTCAACATCTGAGAACATCACAATTCGTTTGTGGGACCTAAATGTTACCGAATCAGCACCGCACAGGGATCCCTTCATCGCCAGTTTTTCTCCGTCCCAATTGGGAATCATCTTGGCCTCTACCATGTCTGACAGTATTATTGAAGTTCGAACGACAGTTTCGAACAAGCTCGTTTTGAGGCAGCGCGATGATATTTTCAACAGGTCGAATCAGGCCATGACGATCGTTTTGGAAGACGAGCTTCTTGCGCTATATTGGGCAAAGGATAAGGACATCTGTATCATTGACATGCAGTCTGGTCGGCTGCATGCCAAACTCAGACGCATTCGCAAAGTTACTCTAGGGACTGAGTTAGTTTATTTCGTTCCCACAGCAGGCAGGTCGTGTTTTGTGATTATTCAAGCTCGGTCGAGCTCTGAGACCTGGATAGCCGCACCCATGTGTGAATATCAGAAGACATGGAAAACCGGTATATCGTTCCTAACATGCCGCTTCCTCCACCGAATGTTTTTCTCCGCGGAACGACCTGGTCGCGTAGACGGTGGACTTGAATTTGGCCTGCTCGATGCTGTCTGAGGTAGTCATTGAGCAGCGTACCTATCGATTGCATGGCCTACGAAAACCTTGCATGGGCTGCGGACGGGACATGGCTGCTGATGGACGTAGCATCGGCAAGATCAACCAAACAGGCCCACCCTACTATTTGAATCCGATACCTCGCATCACACGGCATCGTTCGATAGCCACAGATGTAGCATCACAGATCGTGGCCTATTCCCAATACTGTTGGAGTGGCAAACGGCGCATGTACGCGCGCACATGGTTTGCTATCGTGCGCCATTGTTCATCTTCAGCTGCCTTCTACGGATTTGTCAGCACTACAGTTTAGGACCCTTCTTTCATTGATCTCTAGTATGGAGATGTTTCCCTCAGTCATTCTGGGTATCTGACTGAGTCTGTGCTAGCAACCTTGCCAGGGATCTTTTCGTAGTAGCAGCAACCTGGGATCTACAATGGGATAAATACTTCCCCCAGTGCCACCCACCATGTGCCACAGGTGTCTGTAAAAGGCAGCAGGCAGGTCTCCGATCGCACGGTAGAGGTTTTCTTATCATGTCAATAGAAATAGAACCGGTGTAAAGGCTCTGTTTTCGAAATGTAACAAAAAATCTCTGGGGGTATAGGTAATCTACTCTCTCATATAATAGTGTCCTGTATCCCTCTATATGTAAAGCATTAGTAACTGTTACATCACGTATCAAAGGCCGAGTATACCGGCGACCGATTGTGACGGCGCGAGAAGTAGAAATGATGAGGAGGTGTACGAATCATTATGGCTGGTTACACTCTGAGCCGCACTTTCCGGAGACGTTGCGACAAGACGTACGAATCTGGCTAGTCTCAGCAGGGAGAGGCCACTGGCGAGTGTTCTGGCCCTCACCGGCATACAGTCCCGTACACCCGACATTCATCTGAATATCGGTATCTCGCAGGATAGTGTGGATGACAGATTCTGGTCGACTCTTGATCCTTAATTTTGGCAAGTGATTTGAGCACACAAAGAACCACTTGCAGGTCGTTCGATGCGCTACGGGGTAGCATACTTTGTTTAGATCTCTTCCAGGTCCTCTTACACTGAAGTCGCATACAGCAATCTCGCTCATCGGGCTTCAACCTCTGTTTACTTGCCCCATAAATTTATGCACCATACACACCATACAATTTTTATTGAGGTTATATTGTAATATATTTTTATACCGTATTCCGAGAAATCTAGACGAAACATGCATCGGGTAAAGTGGGACCCAGGCGGCGGTCTTCGAGTCTAGCTGGTGGAGCGTGACTGAACATGTAAATGATAAGAGCATCACTGGCACGATGTACACAGCTAGGCTGGACGAGGTGAACGAGAGCTCATAGTACTAGCATCCAGTTACATCTAGTCTCCCTCAGGCCTTACACTACGTAGCGTATAGGATAGAGAGGGACATGCTGATCACTATAAATCCTAGGGATTGTGTTCCAGCGGACTTCTCGTTCCTAAGTACTCCCCCAGCATTGGTATCTGCATAGAAGTAAATATACACGCCGTCGTATAAATTGTTGTCGACATGCGCTAATATCGATGTTACATTCGTCAGAATGACTCGGAAGTCCCCTTCCTCGAAACTGACCCCGCGGTCCTGAGTGTAGTTGCTTCCGAGTCTTCCTTCTGTTCAAGTACTCAATATCGCAAACATAGTATCATCATACAGATTGTGAAGTTGAAGATGTGAAGTCACGCCAGTGATCACTAGGCCACGAACTGCATTGGAACTGTCCACCATGGTATACATTGGCGTCGCGATCTAGAGCCTGATGGCACCATGGCATCGTCATGACAAGATAACATCATCGATACCATTCTATATCTACAGTTTCGGAATCAGTATCATCGAGCACAAGAAAACGTAATGTCATGAGAGAAATCGTCGAGTCTTTCTCAACCTCGGCTCAGCGCATGCGTCACTGGCTGACGGCCTGCGCGCTACTGTTTGGTTTGCCGTCACTGCTGCCTGGTTCACCACCGGCGGTATGCATGACCTGCTCGATCTGTGCCTGGCGCAGCCATTTCTCCTCGGGTACGAACCACCACGATATAAGAGCGAAAATAGTGACAACTCCGAAGATGATGCATGTGAAGTTGAATGTCTGAGCATTCACGGGGAAGTAGAATGGTGAGACCATAACCTGCAATGCATTCAGCGTAAGTAAAGGACGGATAAGTACAGTAAGAATGCTGGCTCACAGCCAAAGTGAGCACGTTAAACAACGCCACAGCGAGGTAGAATGGCTTTCCCCACTTTCCGAGGTAGAAGTGGGACGACTTGAACGAGTTTGGCGTCATTGTGTACCGCAGGAGGCCAATCAGGCCGTACGCACAGGTCGTTGGTACAACGCCGGCGGATACGAGCGAAGTGAAAGCAACCTGGCTCGGAAGGATGGTACATAGGAGCACAGCCGCAAAAATGTAGATGGCGGTGACGGCGTTGCGTGGCTGCCCATCGCTAGTGACGCGTCCCATCCAGCTCGAGAACGGAAGGACACCGTCACGGGCCACAGCGAAGACAAGACGGGAGGACGCGAGGATAGCGATGCTTGTATTCTAGACCAATCTATAATGTTATACGGAACGAGACGCAATCAACGGGAGACAGGACGGACCAATATCAAATTAATGACGGCAATGGCAGTCATGAAAATGCTCGGACCCTTTCCTAGAGCCAGAGCATAGATCTGGACGAAGGGCTGCGGAGCATTCAGCGCGAATACGGTGTCTAAGTCGGGGGTGCAAAAAAGAAACAGGATGCTCGTCACAAGGCTGAGGACACCAGCAGCAACAGCACCACTAATAATGCCACGCCCAGCAACGACACTGTAAATGTCATGAGCATGCCTCATACACGCGGTGAATCTAAATCGAAAGTATACCTCGCATTCTTAGTTTCCTCCGCAATATGCCCAGGCGCGTCGAATCCACTCAGCGTGCCCGCAGTAAAGAGGCTGTATAATGATTTTAAGATGGAATCTGGGTTCACCTCAGGAAAAGACTAACAATGAGAGCATCCAATTCCAAACGGGGGGAGCTCCTGTCCTATTGGCTGCGAAGTATGAGCATTGGAGTGCACAAGGCAAAAGCGGGCTGCCTACAAGTCATAGTGAAGACGTCTTTGGCTGACCGGAGTCCGTAGGTGTTGTGAGCAGCAATGGGCAGCCAGATCAGACAAAGGAAAAAGTCCAGCATGATAACGAACAGAGAAAATTTGAATACGCCAGAGTACCACCTCGGAGGAAGATAGGTGATGGCAACGGACAATATGAGGAATCCCTCAGAGATTGCCCAGATCATAGCACGCCATTTTAGGTTTTGGTTGTCGATGCCTCCGGGAAATTCGACCTCCCATACAGCTAACTGTGATACGATATAATTGGCGGTTGTCTGTATGCGAAAGGTGAGCAATAATGTCTATGCAAACGTGAAAGAACTAGCAGACCTGGCAGTTTCCAGCGCTAAACGTCATCCACGCAGTTGTCGACCACCAAGCCACAACGAAACCGAAGAATCTGGCATACTTCGGACCGGCACTCTCTGCTGCCCATATATAGATAGATCCACTCAAAGGTAATGCCGAACAGACTTCAGCCAGGACAAATGCACTCATGGACGTGAAAATCGTGGTGATGAGATAGGAAGACCTAAACGGTTGTGTTAGATATGGAACGGCCTTGGATCGCTCTATGTAGTCAATACCATATCGCGGCGGGACCGCCAGCTTGCAATCCCAAGAAGAAGGTAGACCTGGAATGATGTCAATGGGGTGCAGGTTGGGCTATTTGAAGCGCATACCGAAGGCTTCCAACGCAGTTGATCGCGCCAAAACATGCAGCAAAGCTTTCTACCAGATGCCAGCTACGGTGCAATTGCTACGAGGCATAAAGAATCAGATGCTACGGAGATGTACAATGTCGGTAATATACCTGTTTGTACCCGAGGTGTTGCTAACGGAGCGTAAACGGAACAGAGTGATCAGTGAAATGGTTTGCTTCCCTCCAAAGGAAGAGGGAAAAGAGAACTTGTGAGACTGGGGCTTCCCCACACAGGTCTGAGCGCTGATCAACCCAAGCCGTGGCATTTCCATGTAATGGTCAGATTGGCCACCCCAGTGCCAATGTACAACACGGTCGGGGATACCCGCAGCATTTCCAGTTCACACTAGAAATCGCAGCTGCCGGTTTAACGATAAAGCCTCAGCAATCTCAAACCCCGCTGGTCTGCCCCGACATTTGCTCAAATAGTATTACCAGTTGAATAGCATCATTGTCATTGTCATTGTCTGCGGTCGACGAGGCCTCGATAGTTTCGATATTGGGCTTGCTCCGGATGCTATTCCTGCTTTTGATTGACGGTGTTGACATGGTAGAGTAGGAGGGAAGAATGGTCGAACTCAAGCTGATAAGCAGGAACGGAGATTTATATGGGAGATTGGCGCGCGAAGAGGCGGATCCGATAGCGACAAAAATGGGGCCTCAAACCCTGCTGATCTTCCCCAACAGTTGCCCGGCTAGCATTACCAGTTGAAGAGGCGACGAGCATAATGATGAACGAGACCTCGACGGTGTCGAAGTTGGGCGGGCTCGCTTCTTGTGCTGTCCCTGCTCTTAGTTAACGGGTGGAAAGAAAGGGTGGTCGAACCTGAAATGATAAGAAGGATCAATGATTTATGGTTTACATGGAGAATTGGCGCACGAAGTTGCCATGAACAGGTCGGTCTGGTAATGATGCCGTAAGCGGGTCTAACACCACACTTCGAGCGAAATCTAACACCGCAATTCAAGAGAATTCAGCGAGGGATTAAACATACTTCACGGCGAGTGGGAGTGTCTGTAATCAAATATCCGCTGATAACTTGAACCGTAGTGCTCATGACTAGTCATGAGTATTGTGGTTCATTGATAGGGCTTACCCACGTTACGGTATCGGCCACGTCCCACCCGCCAGGCGTGCGTAATGACATTTCCTCAGAGCGGTCCTCCATCTAGACAACTTGAGACGGGGCGTACTATCCCCGGTCTCCTAGTTTGGTGGCAGAAACTACTTGTGACTTGCCTCCACCTTCAAACTCCGTTAAAAAAAGATATCGGCTACGTTCGCACCCTAATTTCGGCGATCTCATTGATGTCAATTGACTCGCGGGTTCATCTTCGATTATGTACCTCTGGTATACCCCTTCATGCCGATTAGCGACTTCTGTCCAGTTCTAGGCCTACAGCTACGTTATCTCTAATCTCCTAAATTCTCATTCAGCAGTGCAGCTAAGAGTCTTCTCGTCACGGTGACCCAACCGTACTAGATAGGGCTCTTCAACTCTTGAACCCGGTTGGCCAGTTCAAGCAAGGACCTGGTCGCGGTGTCACCAGTTAGGTGACGTGTATATGGTTCCAAAGGGGGAAGCTTTCTTCTTGTGGATTATGTACTAAACCTCGCCATACCCGGTGTGTTGGAGATTGATGGTCTTCGTTTATGTGCAACTGTAAGTAGCGCCCAGTCTCTTCTTGGAAGACCGAGGGAAAAAGGAGTGTTGAATAAACCACGTGATATATATTTCGCCTATTATGTTGCCCTGACTGTTTGCACTTCGTAAGCGACGCCTCCGCGAGTGTGCGCGCATGCATATGTTCGCGTACGTTGGTAGCTGTTATCCACAGCATGGTGGAGGTGGACATGTCACCATACAGATGCCATGGTCCACATGCTGTTGTAAATCACAGCAAGCTAGCACACAAACTCAGTCAAGCATACCCAGAATGACTGAGGGAAAGATATCTACACTAGGAATCAATAAAAGAAAGTTCGAAACTGTACAGTACTGACAAATCCACAGCATGCAGCTGAAAACAAATAACAGCGTACGGTAACAAATGCACGCGCGCGTACATGTGCCAGTTTGCTATTCCAACACATGCTGCACCCCACTGGGCGAGGTGAGATTTAGTACATGAATGGTAGTTGGGCAAGGGAAAGTTGAGTGTACATTTCACCTGACAAATAGGGCACTCAAAGTTGACGCTTAGCGGCTTAAGACTTTTGCTTAAGCTGGCAAAACAACTGCCAAATCCGGCGGGCGTCTGGCTTCTGCCAGCTTAAGCAAAAGTCTTAAGCCACTAAGCGTCAACTTTGAGCGCCCCTAATATAAGCATAAGGTAGTAAATCCTAGCATAGTGCTGGGAGTGCTGACTCAGACACGTTGCACAACTGCCGGCCGGTGAATGGTGCACCACCAATGAGTTGGCGCTTATGTCCTCAATTCCTCCTTGCTCGAACTTGAAGAGTACAGCTACTGTGCTACAGTACTTTGCCTCAGATTCTCAGCTATTTCTCCTCTGACCATTCGTTAACTCCATTTTGTCAGAAGTAGCTACAGTGGATCTTATCTTATCTCTCATACAGTCCAGAGGCGACGTGCTATCGAGTGTGCTACACTAGACCCAGGGAAGAATGGTCGCAATGTGAAATAAATATAGTATGATACCGCGATGTGTTTATGAAAATGTTTCCGACAAACACCACTCCTCTCCTTCACGCGCAGCCTTACACCGGATCGTGCCAGTGGTCCCGAACTGGTAAAACACATGACATGTCTTGTGCCAAGCTGGTCGACCGTCGAATTTGAACCATTCGTTAGTGCAAGGAAATCTTCCTTGCTCGGCGATCCACCTGAACTGCGAAGTGTCCAAGGGTTCGGGGTGGGCGTGCATCGAACCCCAAACGACTGCGAGGATGTTTACTTCGTCATCGCGCCGCCCAGTAGGATTGAAGAAATTTCGTTGTAGAGGGCTCGCTGGACTAATGGATATCATACCCGAACTGTCGTGGAATACGGCGAGTTGCAGAGGGCCATTTGTATACTGATACATGATCGAGTATGTCTTTGAGACGTTATACCAAGGATCAAACGGGAAGTTGGTAAATGTGTTGAACTGGAGGGTCTGATCCTCCGATACTCGTGAGCAGAACTGTTCTGTCACATCTAGATCGGCCCAGTAAGCGGCGTGGATCGTGAGTCGGAAAGGGGTGGTGGTGTCGGTGTCGCCTTGACCTATTGCTTGAGCGAGATGATGGTTAAAAGAATTATCAGGTCGGGATGAGATGGTAATGTTGCCGCATTCGCCGTTAACTTGAGTGTGGTAATCGAAGGAACCGTCATGTAAGCGATACGCGTACGTGACTGATAATTGCTTCAGCGTGTTTACAGCGGGATCCGCACCAAATTGTGAGTTGTCAATGCGGACAACCAGTGGGAATGCTTTCTGAGCGGCAACTATTCTGGCCACCGTCGCGGTGACATTCCAAGTATGATAAGACGCATCCAAGATCAGAACGTTGTGGGGTAAAATTTCCGGAGGGGCGAATTGCGGGAGGGTGGTGTTGAAGTTGAGTGTGACAAGTTGTCCTTCCAAACACCTCGTGGTTTGCACAACACTGTACCAGCGTTCTGTGTCGTTACTGGAGGGCCTAGTCATACGCCAGACCAGTATAAAAGCTTTCATATAATTAGGTATAGGGTCTACGCCACCGAAGAAAGTGGTGGTCGGCATGAATGCCTGAGAGTTGCTGCGATGTGTAAGGAAAAATTGCTGCATGTGGTTGGTGACGTCCAATGTCCCGAACGTCGCGGAGACGATCTCCAATTGCCACGCTACTTCATTTGAAGCCTCGTTTATCCCGGGAGTGATAGATGGATGTTCATTGTACACGGCACGTTGCAACGCAGCATCCGCTCCGGGCCCCTGAGCTATGAGTCGCCGAATATTTCGGCTCTCCTGTACATCTGGCTTGGTATTCAGGTCTGAGATCGGGAGTCCTTTTCTTCCCTCTGCTAATATTTCATCAAGCCTCGTTATTACGGTAGTCTGTGATGCGCTAGCGAGGCGTCGATTGTCACGATATTAGGGCTGAAATGTATGCGCTTACTTTATGAGGCTGGAGTTGAAAGCCGAAAGGAGAGATACGTTCGACGTAAGCCGCCCACGAAGAAGGTCGACGTTTTCTTGCCCCCATCTCAGTCTCTTCCACGTCTTCTGGCGGGTGCTCAAGCTTTTGTATTTTTCTATCAAGGCCTCTAACTCGGTCAGAACCGTGATACATCCTTGAGATACACGGTTCAGATCGTTCGTCCTGCTGTCATCCAAACCTGTATCGGATACTACTTTCTTGACGCTTTCCAAGACGATGTGCAAGGCCTCCACCTCTTCGGAGAGGGCTTTGAACTCACGAGGCGCAGCTTGACATGCAATGTAGACCTTGCATGCCAATTGTGCGGTAGATGTAAGTGAACCGATGTTGCCGATCCCTAAGGACATACTCGGGAAAACGTAAGTGCGTGAACTATGAATGACCACAAAAAAACAGACTGAGCATCCTACATACATTAATGAGGTGATAAGACTGCCAGAGACCCTGCTCTATATCTAAGGACTCGGAATTAAAATGGTGGAAGTTGTGCCGAGTTGTGGTATGATGACAATCCCAAACACTTTCACGCCACTACAGTAATACTATATATATACTGGGCGTTTTATCCAGCGGCAGTGGGTAAAGGTCGGCTGTCGCCAGGTACGATCTCCCGTGCTAGATCTCCCGGATCTGTGGTTTGTTGGGACTTGTCAGTGGAAGCACCAGGAATAGGTTTTCGCGTGTATCAGTTGTGGTAGGAGCCTACCTAGGTTAGTCCACTGGAAAAATAATGTGTGAGAAGAAGGCACTAGGGCTATCAGTAAATATACGAGGTGTTACCACATCTTGAGGAACGTCGCGAACACCACTCCATTCCAAACATCGCATCTCAAATGCTCGCTCCTGCCATCCTAAACGTACTTCCAGACATCATCTTAGATCATGGGCCTTCCGTTCGTTCCCCGCCTCCGAACGTCGTGAATATCCTGCGAGGTGCCCGCTCATCCTCGCAGTTGACCTTTCCCCCCACAGGCTAAGAACATGCTCGCGAGGCTGGACAACGCTCACGCGGTCTCGACCCCACACTCACCCATATGATCACTTACCACGTACCTCACCACATCACATTTACCACTTATTACCTCAACAATGGAGTGTCCTCGATCCATGCGCTGTCTCCCGATGGCAAACGTTTCTAGTATTGGTCATTTTCGGTAGGGTATGGAACCTGGGGTTCACGTCGAAGAGGACCTGTTGTTTACCAAATACTCCCACAGCACTGAAATCCGCATAGAAGTCCACCAACTCTTATATCCCTTGTTGTCAACATACCCTAGTTTCATACCTATCCAAGGCGGCGTCCTTGACGGAAAATGCAAACCTGTGGTCCTTAGTGTAGCTGCTCCCAAGGAGGTCTGTCCACTAACGATGAGTCTTGCTTTCGTTCGAGTACTGATTGTCACGATCGTCTAGATTATGGACGTCGAAGGCGTAAGCCAAGAATAACTAGGCCTCGAGTCGCTTGAAACCGTTCAATATGGTGTACATTGGCGTCACGATGCAAGATTCAATACCACCATGAGATAATGGCAAGATAATATCATCGATACCATTCCTCCTATCCATGAATTTTAAATCGGTATCATCAGCGAAAACAGACTGAAGAACACAAGGAAACATAATTTCATGAGAGATGTCGTCGAGTCTTTATCAACTTTAACTAGGCTAAGCATCACCTGTCGGCAGTCTGCCCATAAGTGCTTAGCTTGCCACCAATGTTGCTTGGTTAACCACTGGCATTGTGCATGGCCTTCTCGATCTGCTCCTGGCGCAGCCATTTGTCCTTAGGCACGAACCACCATGAGAGAACGGCGAAGATGGTGACAGATCCGAAGATCACACATGCAAAGTTGAATGTCTGAGCAGTCACGGGGAAGTAGAATGGCGAGATCGTAACCTGCAATTCGCCCGGCATAAATAAAACGATGAATGAACACAGGAGAAAATGCGAGCTCACGGCGAGAATGATGACGTTAAACAACGCCACAGCGAGGTAGAATGGCTTTCCCCACTTTCCGAGGTAGAAGTAGGACGACTTGAACGAATTCGGCGTCATTGTTAAACGCAGGAGGCCAATCAGGCCGTACGCAGAGGTCAAAGGTACAGTAGCGGCAGACACAAGCGAAGTGAAGGCAACCTGGCTCGGAAGGATGGTACATAGGAGCGCTGCCGCAAGGATGAATATGACAGTCACGGCGTTGCGGGGCTGGCCGTCGCTTGTGACGCGCCCGATCCAGTTTGAGAACGGAAGGACACCGTCACGAGCCACAGCGAAGACCAGACGGGAGGATGCGAGGATACAGATGCTCGTATTCTAGACCAACCTGTGATGTTAGACATATGAAACGCAACCAACAGGAGACAGGACGGACCATTATTAGATTGATGACAGCGATGGCAGTCATGAAAATGCTGGGACCCTTTCCTAGAGCCAGAGCATAGATCTGGACGAAGGGCTGCGGAGCATTCAGTGCGAATACGGTGTCTAAGTCGGGGGTGCAAAACAGAAACAGGATGCTCGTCACAAAACTGAGGACACCAGCAGCAACAGCACCACTATAAATGCTGCGCCCAGCAACGACACTGTAAATGTCATGAGCATGCCTCATACACGCGGTGAATCTAAATCAAGAGTGTACCTCGCATCCTTGGTTTCCTCCGCAATATGCCCAGGCGCGTCGAAACCAGCCAGCGTAGTCGTAGTAAAGACGCTGTATAATGATATCAAAATGGAATTTTGAGTTCACCTCACAAAAAGACTAACAATGAAAGCATCCAATTCCAGCCAGCAGGAGCTCCTGTCCCATTATCTGTGAAGTATGAACGCTGACACATAGGGCAATAAGTAGGCTGCCTACAGGTCAAGGTGAAGACGTCCTTGGCCGATCGAAACCCATAAGTGTTGTGGGTAGCGATGGGCAGCCAGATCAGGCAGAGAAAGAAGTCCAGTATGATGATGAGCAGAGAAAATCTGAACACGCCAGAGTACCATCTCGGAGGGAGATAAGTGATGGCAACGGACAATATGAGGAGTCCCTCAGAGATTGCCCAAATCAAGGCGCGCCATTTTATGTTTTGGTTGTCGATGCCTCCGGGAAATTCGACCTCCCATACAGCTAGTTGTGATACGATGAAATTAGCTGTTGTCTGTGTGCGAAGTGTGAGGAATAAACATCTATGAAAACGTGGGAGAACTGGTGGACCTGGCAGTTTCCAGCGCTATACGTTATCCACGAAGTAGTCGACCACCAAGCCACAACGAAACCGAAGAATCTGGCATACTTCGGACCGGCGCTCTCTGCTGCCCATATATAGATAGATCCACTCAAGGGTAATGCCGAACAGACTTCAGCAAGGACAAATGCACTCATGGACGTGAAGATCATGGTGACGAGATAGGAGGACCTAACACGTTTTATTAGATATGAACCAGCCTTGGATTACTCTATGCAGTCAATACCATATCGCGGCGGGACCGCCAGCTTGCAATCCCAAGAAGGTAGACCTACGATGGTGTCAATGACGTGCAGATTAGGCTAATTGGAGTCCATACCGGAGAGTTCCAACGCAGTTAATCGATCCAAAACACGCAGCAAAACTTTCTACCAGATGCCAGCTACGGTGCAGTTGCTACAACGCCGAGAAAAGTAAGGTGCTATGAAGATGTACCACAAGGTTAGTGAATTTACTTACCTGTTTGTATCCAAGGTGTTGCTAACGAAACAAAAAGAACAGGGTGGTCAGCAAAGTGAGCTGCTTTCCTCTGAAGAAGGAAGAGAAGGAGAATCATGACACCGGGGCTTCTCTATGCAGGTCTGAGTGCTGATCACGGATCAGGCCTTGGCGGTACAGTCCCAGTCTCTACCCATGTCACGACATTTCCGTGGAATGGCCGGATTGACAGTCACGAGGCACATGCACGACGCGGACAGAGATATACGCAGCCTTTCCCGTTCACAATCAGTGCTGCCAATTGCAATTGGATGATATAGCCTCAGCTTTCTCAAACTCTGCTGTTCCCCCCCCCCCGGACAGTTGCCTGGCTAGTATTACCAGTTGAAGTGCATCATGGTCCGCAGTGGACGAGGCTTCCACGGTGACAATATCGAGCTTGCTCTTGGTGCTGTCCCTGCTTTTGACTGACGGTGTCGACATCATGGGAGGAAGAGTGGTCGAACTGAAGCGAATAAGGAGCGGTGATTTATATGGAGAATTAGCGCATGAGGTTTCCGTGAAGAGTCAGGTTGATAATGATACTGTAAGTGGGTCTAATACCGTACCTCGAGTGAATCTAACATCGCTATTCGAGCGAAATCTAGCAAGGGTATTAAAGTTGCTTCGTGGCAAGTGTGTGTCAGTAAGCAAATGTCCATGTCCACGGCGGGTTGGTCACAGAACTACAGTACTCGTTGGCCCTGGCACTTGTAGAGCCTGTCTACATGCAGAACAAGTATCCATTAGCACGTTGCGATGGCCACGTTGGGGCGTTCGCACCCTCATCCCGGCAATCTCGCTGATGACATAGGTTCATCTTTGATTATCTACAACAGAATACGTCTCTTACACGGCGACTATCGATTTCGGTGCCGTCTAGCCTATTTCTATATCACAACCATGTTACGTCGAATCCCCGAGCATAAATTTCCTTCCTCAAGAAGGAAAGGTCCTTCTCATCACGATGACCCACCTGTCAGTTCCTATCCTGGTTCCGCAAGCCATGGTGTAGGTATCCTTGTCCTTCCCTCTGCAGTCTGCTGCTGGGGGACTCCTCAAGGTATTTGAGAAAGCTGATATGCGGCGCTTTCTGTCTCGATTCTGCGATGTTTCAGTGGCCGTTAACTCTAAGTAGACAGAGAGCGGATCAGAACCCTGACGATTACGCTGAGTTGACGCTCTCAGCCATGCGCCAAGGCCCGCAGGAAACTGCTGAAGTGTGTCCTCTTGAGCAGCGCATGGAGAGCATGTCCAGGTCACTTCATTTCTTTTACCTATCATATTTGTGTTCATTAAGGAGGGTTTCAGTGGTGGGGTCACCTACCTAGAAGTAGCTCTGGTCGTGGTGGATAAAACGTGTGACAGTGTCATGCAACCTACGTATACAGGTGGATGCAATGCTACTGCGATGTCCGCTGCGAACAATCACACCTGGCGCTCTCTATCCAACTCGTATCCCCGCGGGCACGTCCGGAAGCAGTCCTGCCATTCTTCTCGTGTCGGCTATCCTGTCATCGCCGTTCTCGCAGCGCGAAGGGGTCTACAGCACGCGCACATACGTCGCGGGATTGAGGTCGTTCTCGCAGTCCGCCTTGTCGGTCCACCTGCGCCGAACACGATATTTTTTAAAGCAAGGCATGTGAGCACAGCAGGCAAACATGCGCATGCGAAAGACGCACCAGGCTGCAGACGTGCGCGCGATAACGTTCACGCTCCGGCCCTCTTACAGGCGCAGGTCTCCTGGCTCATGTGGCGCCGTAGGTCATCGGCGTCAGGGAAGCCCAACGTATGTCACTCGTACTTATAGAGCATATCAACCCACTTGCCGGCTTCCTCCTGCATGGGTTCCAGTACTGGTTCTGGCTTAGGCTTCGCTCCCGGTGAAGAGAGCTGGGTGCCCCCCTGCAAGTTCGAGGTTAAAAGTGAGAGGAGAGAGAGAGGTCAGGATGAACGGGAAGCGGCAGGCTTCGACTCGAAGGGCGCAGAGACGAGGCAAAAAAGATTATTTTGCGTGAACAGGATATCGTGGGTGCTAACTAGGGTCTGCTTAAGGAGAGGGACGCACCCCACCCCCTGATATATAGTAGGGACAATGGATGGGGAAAATAGAGAATCTACGCAGTGAGGCATCGGAAAGTGTTCGAGCCAAGCCTGTGTGGCCACAAGTCCAGGTGAAAATAAAGTATAGAACATAGAAGGGAGAATGTGGCGCTTTCGCGCGCATTGTACCAAACTTTCAGGGTCGTCACGGTCGCACCGTAGAACAATGCTACGGCTGAGGTGTTTAGCTACACTTATTCGGCAGCCTGCTTGCAGGCATTACACTGGAGTTGCTGCGATGCGGCGTGCAGGCGGGGACGCGAGAGGAGACATGCAGGGATGACAAGAGAGAAGAAGTTCGCAGGCCAGGTCGTGTCGACATCGCCCATTTCTGCGCTGGTGCGCACATGGGTCGGGTGTACAGTGTAGCAGAAAGAAGAGACGTTGCCGGGGGAGGGGTTTGCTAGCGCTAGCGACGGCAGGCCTCTAGGTGGGGGCATTGGAGATGAGGTGGGAGAAGAGGTTAGGGCGAGAGGAGATGTATCTGGGCGGGGGGTGCGACGATCCCAAAGCCGCCCTGTCGGACGGATCTTGGTCTCCACGTCCACGACGCTTATGAATAGCATACGCAAGCGCTGCTTGGATAGATCTGAAGAAGTGGTGCCGGCAGTCGTAGTCATGATGTATCGGCTGCGAAGGGTTTCTCAGAGTCCATTGACTTGTAGACCAGTCGATGTGGTGTCACTGGTGTAATAACGGGCATGATCTTCGCCTTTGTAGGTATCTGAGACCTATAATGAGTTCGACGAGCGCTATCGCGCACATGAAGGAAGAACGGCGTCCTTCTGTGTTTCCATCAGCAGTGATGGTCCTCGTATCAGAACGGGACTACGGAACCTTCAGTTCGGGCATCGGTTTCGGGCCTCCACGAGTGTTGTACTCCACTGATGCATGATCCACCAAACTTTGCTTTAATAGGACGAGTTGTAATCAGTGCGATAGCAATAACGTTATATGCAACACCGGAAAAAGATAGCCTCCACGTCACAGTATCTATAGATTGGCCGACCACTAGCCTGCTCGCAGAGTCACATGTCGGAATTTGGGATTTGGCCACCGTCAGGATTGCGATCTTATGCAAGTGAGCGCAGCTGCAGAGTCGCTAGATATATAACGTAGCCCCCCCTCGTACAATTGCCTTTGTCATGCTGGTCTTGCCCTGGACAAGTGCGCTGCGCGCACGGGTGTTGCATCGTTGTCGTTGATTTTCCCTTCATCGCAGGCAGTCGGGGGACATTTCAAACGCGCCATCCTTATGATGACAAAAATTTCTGGTGTAGGTTGTTTTCTGTGGGATACAAAAAGGCATGGCGTAGAACTTTCAAGTGTCGGCGTGAATGAGATAATGATTAAGAGTAAGAGATAGGTAGTATATGGGCAATGGTCAAGCAGCCGGCTTGGATAGGAATACGTGGGAGAGAAGGCTCTCGCTTCTCTACTGCTCCGTTCTGGGGGGCTCGGACAAAAACGCCTGAGCTGGGATGCACCCCATGCTCTTTTTATACTGGTCGGCAAGTGACCAGTAGTTAGTT
>QLPM01005826.1:0-12285 GCA_003314695.1 Albatrellus sp. MG142
AGGACTTAGCGTGACGAAGGTCAGCAAGGTCCTATTGGGATACGGGATCAATGGTGGTTCCAAAGGCGAAGCTTAGCCCAGTTCCTTGGCCGAAGTAGACGAGATTATGCAGAGCACTGGCTAGCGTCGAGCTACCAGGTTGGAGAGCGAGAAGAGCGGGAGTTGAGGCAAAGCCTCCTGGATTCGAGTACGGTAAAGTACAAGAGAACAAGCTTAAGGCTTGTTCTATCAACGAGTCAAGTATTTATACATGAATGAAATGGATGGGAATGAGATACCATATGAATGTACACGAGTCAGAACGAGTCACAATGATAAGAGGGATATCTGCCATAGGCAGATAACACAGGATGAGTAAGTGCGCAGTATCAAGGGATGATGGGGAATCCTGTGTAAGATGAAACGAGTCCAATACCCTGTACCCTGACAGGGGATTTCCGAGTAAGTGCGGATTAGAACGTACAGTAAGTCCGAAGATATACGGGATGACGAGAGAAGAAACAAGTAAATAAAGGTAAGGAAAAATCGTAACAATTGATGCGCAGCATACGTGTCATAGTAGTATAGTAAGAGGGGCCCATATGATCTAATAGTTCTGAGTCATACAAAGGTCTAGATCATACGTCGAATAAGGTTTCCAACCTAGCCCAATATAGTAATAGTAAGTATGAAAGCTTCATCTGGATTACATAATCAGAGAAAAAGAGAAAATAAAGAATAGTGTCCTGACAGATTTCAACTACCTTGTTCAAGGGTAGAAGCCATCGCACCAGAAGTGAGGAGAGGGTAATTGAAGTACTACAAAGACCATGCTAAAGTAGCTGAGTACTAGAGCATAAATATTTTTAAGTACAGTACCAGTGGTCCAAATGGTTGTCACTGGGGATTATTGCAGACTTAAGGTTCACCACTACCAGAATGCAAGCTCACTGAGGCAATGTATGGCCCAGCACTGCTTACGACTACTGAGATAAAACTGTAGAACGATACCCTCACCAGGATAGGCATGCATCTTATTGTTGTATACTGTGCCTTGTAAGAGTGTAGCCAGATGCTAGCCACTCAAACATATCCCAGCTTCATTGGGAGATCTAGCAGACTCATCCTAATAAGGAAGGAGAGGATTGAAGACCAGAATCAACTGGCTTGTATACGAGAAAGTAGCCAGTACTTATAGTAAGGGCCTCAAGGCTTAGGGCCTTTGTACACATGTCTAATGCGCAGTAACCGTGAGAGGCACAGTAAGTAAATATGAAGTGCGCGCGCGTTGCGCACGGATACAGTGCGTATGCAGTGCTACGCATGTCCTACACTGGATAAGTAAGCAGCAATAATGTAAGCAGATCACATGACATGAGATCAGGTGACAGATTAGATAAGAGATCAGGTGACCCGATAAGATAAGATAATCGAATCATGTGACATATTAGATAACAAATCAAGATAAGATAAGATAAGATCATGTGACATCACATGACATACCAAATATGATCTCAGCCACAGGTCATGTGACTTGTATCTGGATAGTAAATAGTCAATGAAATATAAGTAGAAATGAATATAAAATAAGGGTGAAAAGGGAGTCATGACACTTCCTCACACTGTTGGTGAATATGATGTGGCCCTCACAGACTGCTACAAATCCAGGCTCAATTGAAAAAACATGGAGCTCTGCTACATGACCAACCCGCCCCCTCATATGCTCCAAGAATGGCTTGAGGTCTCCCTCCAGAAGGATCAGCAGTTTAGGGAAATGAAGTATTTCCAAGGCACTCAGCAAGGCAATCACCCTGCACCAACCCAACCAAGTGTGAATATCTGTTATGAACCTAACATCGGCTGTGTACCGCTAGTTCTTTTCTTTTTCCTTTCCTATTCATTAAGATCACAAGTGATGTACTCTGTATGTCAACTACTGCCACATGTCCAACTTGCATTCCACTCACCTACTGGCATTTGGCATCTTCCATCATATGGAAGCTTCACCATCACCACACACCCAATTTGCATCCAACACACCTACTGGCATCTGGCATCTTCCATTGTATGGAAGTATCGTTACTTGACTCATCAGCATTTGCTGCACTTCGAAACCTTCATGTGTAACCTGCATGTTCTACATTACTGCGCATGTGCACTTCATTTGATCCATCTTTCAATTGCATTATCACATGTCATCAGGCAATGCTGCACATTGCACTTCTTCCATCTACCTCGGTATGCTGATGTTAAAATCAGACAAACTTGGATTGGTGACACTACAGTGAGTTCTCTAATCACTCCTAAAGGAGGGGACTGCAGTCCAAGGTGAGCAACTAACTAAAACATCGAAAATAACAATGTACTGTACCTGCAGTCCAAGGTGAGCAACTAAGTGCCATAGATCACCAAGGACCGCAGTATAAGGCGCATCGCGCTGGATTAGGAAGGTGGATGACTAACTGTGGCTGATTGCGAAGTTAGGACTCTAAGTAATAGAAACTGGACGAGTTATTGTAGTAATCATGTAACTGCTAGAAATGTGAAATAGAGAAATAGAGAGATGCAGAAGAACCTTGTAAACCAACAGCTGAGTGTACCTGTACACATGAACCCATCTTTCCATGAGTTACTCTCATATTCACTACTGTCCCTTACCCTGTTTATCTTCCTTTACCCTGTTTCACTTTCTATTGACCTACTGTGCATACTGGACTTCTACTGACTTGTTACTCCACTTACATGTGGACCTTACCCTTTGACAATGGCCTTATGCCACCCATCGTTTTACTCACACTAGTATGGTATGCTGTTCCTGTGTACCTGTAGCTATATAAGCTTAGACATCCTCATACTGGGATCTCTAAGCTTGTTCTCTTGTATCCTACCTGATACTTGTACTAGCTCCTTGCTGCCTTGTAGCTATCTACTTGGAATACCAGCAATACCAGTGTTGTATCCTTTGCCCTGACAAGGCATCCTCTTAACTCGTCCTCATCAGCCTTACCTGAACTATTTCATCTGTCCTCTCTCTATAGGGGAACCCTTGCTCTTTCTAGCAAGCCACTGAGACGTCCCAAGCATACCCACACTTGATAGGTGTTCTGGCCACATGTACATGTGCTGAACCCTTACAATATCACACCAGTCAGCTATCAGCCAAGGAAAGAAACATTGCTCCCTCAGGGAGAACCCATGGACCTGTCTGCTTCCAGGCAAAAGAAGCCATTTGTCTGCTTTAACTGCAGAAAAGAGGGGCATGTAGCTCATAACTGCCCTGAGCCACAAACCCAGAAAGAAAAGGTCTGGTACTTCAAGCACCAAATAAACCACATCTGCACTATGACGAATGATGAATTCAAGGAGTGGGTCAGGGATGCCACTCAAGAGTGCGAGATGAAAGAGGATTTTGGCCCAGACGAGCAGTAGATGCATCTGCCTTGTCTTCAAAGAAGTTTTCTGTTCTGTTCCCAGATGATGGTGTGGTGGATCACACCAATATTTGCAATTCTCCTGTATTTAACCACATTTCTGATGGCAATACCACACACATGAACAAGGAACAAAGAAAGCGAGCATCTAAGAAGGTTATTCCACCTGAAAAGGAAAAAGAAGAAAAGCACTTTGTGATGGGAATAAAGACAGATCCTCCCATGCTTCCCATAGAGATTCAGATGGTTGACACTGGAAACAAAGTCATGGTAGAAGTGCTCCTGGACTCTGGCGCCACTACATGTTATATTGACAAGGATTTTGTAAATGGGAATGGTCTGAACACTCATGACCTTCCATTTTCAATTCCAGTCTATAATGTAGATGGAATGAAGAATGAAAGAGGCTCCATCAAACAGACTGTAGATTTAATCATCAAAGTCAAAGATCACATGGAATGGACTACCTTTGCAGTATCAGGTTTAGGTAAAGTCAAGATTATATTAGGAGAAACTTGGCTTAAAATACACAATCCAGAGATCAACTGGAACACCAGCGATATAAAGTTTACATGTTGTCCACAGAGGTGTCATGTTCAGGCAGTGCAAGAAAGGAAGGCACACTGAAAGAAGAAGGTTCAGGAATCAGCTGAAATTCCTAAAGAAGACAATGGCACAGATGGAGATCACATCTTGTGTGTCATGATGGGACTTTGAGAAGAGGAAGCTGCCATCCAAAACATAAGCCAAGATCTTGCCATAGAAGCTGAGAAGTGGAAGATCAAGAAATCCTTCAAAGAGATAGTCCCCAAGGCACATCATCAATTCAAAACAGTATTGCTAAAGAATCCTTCAATGAACTTCCCCCTCAGTGTCCTTGGGATCATGCAATTGAGTTGAAGCCTGGAACTAAACCCTTTGCTGGAAAAATCTACAATCTGTCTCTAGATGAGCAAAAGGAGTTAGAGAAGTTCTTAGACGAGAACCTAAAGAGTGGTCAAATTAAGCCATCTAAATCACCCATGGCTTCTCCTTTCTTCTCCATCAAAAAGAAGTCAGGAGACCTTAGACCCATCCAGGACTATCACCACCTTAATGACATAACGATCAAAAATTCCTACCCCTTACCCCTCATCTCGGAATTGATTGATAAATTAAAAGGCACAAAATACTTCACAAAACTTGATGTGTGTTGGGGCTACAACAACGTTAGGATAGCAGAAGGAGACAAATGGAAGGTGGCTTTCATTACAAACAAAGGACTGTTTGAACCACTAGTCATGTTCTTTGGACTGACTAATAGCCCTGCCACCTTCCAAACTATGATGAATCACTTATTCTGAGAACTAATAGCAAAAGGAACCATCATTGTCTACATGGACGACATCCTTATCTTCACAATCACACTCGAAGAACATCACAAGGTAGTTGCTGAAGTCCTAAAAATCCTCCAGGACAATAAGCTTTACCTAAAGCCAGAAAAATGCGAATTTGAGCAAACAGAGATAGAATATCTTGGACTTAGAATCTCCTTTGATAAAATCATGATGGACCCAGTCAAAATCCAGGGAGTGGCAGACTGGCCACCCCCAAAGAACATCACTGATGTGCATTCTTTTCTGGGGTTCACAAACTTTTATCAAAGATTCATCAGAGGATTCTCTGATCTGGCCAAACTGTTGAATACCCTTCTCCAGAAAGAGGCTCAGTGGAAATGGGAAAGAGTCAAACTAGAGGCTTTTGAAGCACTGAAAACAGCAATATGCTCATGCCCAGTACTCGTATTCCCAGATCCCAAGTGACAGTACCTGGTAGAAGTGGACAGTTCAGGATACACCACTGGAGCAGTACTGTCCCAACTGCATGAAGATGACAAATGGCACCCAGTCACTTTTATTAGCAAAGGACTATCACCAGCAGAACACAATTACGACATCTACGATAAAGAGATGTTGGCCATCATCCGAGCACTAGAACAGTGGAAGCACTACCTGGAAGGTGCCAAGCACCCAGTTCAAATTTTTATGGATCACAAAAACTTAGAGTACTTTATGACAGTGCAAAAACTCAATTGACAACAAGCATGCTGGTCATTGTTCCTCTCTAGATTTGATTTGAACCTTCAGCACTGCCTGGGAAAATCCAGTATGAAGCCAGATCTCCTCTCGAGATGATCAGATCATAAAGAGGGGGTGGAAAATGATAATGAGAACATCATACTGCTAAAACCTGAATTTTTCAAAAAACAATCTATCGATGCAGTACTTGTAAACCTGCCCCTCCTGAAAAAGATCCTAGAAGCCCAGAAGGAAGATGCAGATGTGAAGACTTGGTGGGTGCTTGATGCTGAAGAAGCAAAAACAGCACTGTTTGCAGGAGTAATGATGAATGAAGGAGGGCTCCTGACAATAGATGGGAAAATCTATGTTCCAGAATTGTGCAGAGTGGAATTCATGAGGAGCTGTCATGATACTCCAATAGCAGGACACCTGGGAAAATGGTGCACTCTGGAGCTGGTAAAAAGAACCTTCTTTTGGAAAGGAATGGCTGCTTACATTGGGAAATATGTCAAAAGCTGTGATCTGTGTCAAAGAACAAAGACATTCCCAGCCAAACCCCAAGGTGAGCTCACACCAAATGAAGTCCCCTTGAAGCCATGGCATACAATCTCTACAGACTTGATTATGCAACTACCCGACAGTCAAGGATACGACTCAATCCTAGTCATGGTAGATTGCTTCTCAAAAATGATCCACACCATGCCCACTATGTCACAAGTAACAGCAGAAGGAGTAGCTCATCTATTCTGTGACAATGTGTGAAAACTTCATGGACTACCAGAGAAGGTTATATCAGACAGAGGACCTCAGTTTGCCTCTAAAGTCATGCATGAAATCAACCACCTGCTAGGAATAAAGACAGCTATGTCTACAGCATGGCATCCACAGACAGATGGGCAGACTGAATGCATCAACCAGGAGATCAAGCAATACCTCCAGCTCTGCATGAGTCACCGCCAAGACAACTGGATGAATTGGCTTCCCATGGCAGAATTCTGCTACAATAATTGGGTAAATGCATCAACAAAGACTACCCTGTTTATGCTTAATTTTGGCCAACATCCAAGAATGGGACATGAAGCCTCCCGCCATTCACCAGTTGAATCGGTTGACAATTTTGTAAAATCCCTTACCTGTGCATGCCAAGATGCAGAGTCAGTGCTGTGGAAAGTGGCTGAAGATATGAAGAGACACTATGATGTGCATTGTGGGAAAACACCCAAATATGAAATTGGAGACCTGGTATGGCTCAACGCTACCAACATTCAGACAGGACGGCCTATGAAAAAGCTTAACCACAAAAGATTGGGACCATACAAAGTACTGGAGGTTTTGTCAAACAATACCTACAAACTCCAGCTACCTAAAACCATGAAGATTCACCTGGTCTTTCCCATTGCAAAGCTTACCCCTCATCAGGCAAACAAGATCCCTGAATGTGTAGTCAAACCTCCCCCTGTGCCTATTGTCAAGAATGGAGTAGAGGAATATGAAGTTGAAGCAATCATTGATAGCAGGAAGTTCTGAAATAAGCTGCAATACCTCATCTCATGGAAAGGCTACCCCTCTGAAGAAAACTCCTGGGAGCCAGCCACCACCATCAAAGAAGATGTTCCCCAGCTCATAAAAAAATATCATCAGGAAAACCCCCTTGCTATAAGACAGCTTGATTCATCGTTCCTACCAGTGAAACAACTCTCAGACCAAGCCATCCTCCCTACTAGAGGATTGGAAAAGGCTGCAGGATTAGACTGTCAAGACCATGTCCTGTTGGAGAATGGGCTGGTCGGAAGGACTGGGATGGAAGTGGAGCTTCCCTAGAGCAACTTGGAGTTGGAGTGATGTGCTCACGTATCTTCTACTCATCACAGCAAGCAAAGTGGAGCAGAGTGAAGTGGAATGGGTTAGAATAAGAAGAGATAAAATAGAGTGATGGTCAGAAACAGCAGGAATGACTCAGGATGAGGCCTCACTCAAGATGAGATGAGGACAACCAATAATAATCCCAAGGGGATTGGAAAATTTACAGAGAGCCTCTATATACTGTGAAAATAATAAGGTTTGTAGTCCAGAGCAGAGTGGAAAGGAGTGGAGTGTATGCAGCCACTCCAGAGGTCATAAAGGTAAGGACTGTGAAAGCGGAATGGAGTAACCAAAGGAAAAGGACTAAGGAGTGTTGTGGAAGTCAGAAATGAATAAGTCAGAAAGAAATAAGGTAATGAGCTAAGTCGGAAAGGAACATAGTACTTTGTGTAAGGCAGAACAAGGATGGAAAGGTTATATGCACATGGGATGGGACCGTGGACTTGGACAGATGGATGGATGGATGGATGGATGGACTGTCAGACATGTGTGGAGTGGCACGGCACATGTGGCATCTCCCAACGCGCAAAGACAACACTTGTGGAATTGCAACAAGTGCGGAAATGGAACGGACTGGTCCAGAAACATAAGTGGAGACTGGCTCATGTAAGCAGAGACTGGACTGGGTCATGACATCACCCCCCCCCTTAAGGCTGAGCCCTTGAGGCCCAGGCAACCAGTCACTCAAAGTAGAAAGGAAGCACAAGGCTTGGACATGAGGTGGGGCATGCAGCAAAAAGAAGGAAGAAGCAGGGTGAAGGGAATGAACCCTGAACAGCAACAACCATGGTACCAAAACCATGCCCAAAGATGATGGCTCATGCGACAGCAAGCACAGCAGTGACACTGGAAACAGGTGTGGGAGGATTGGGGCCATTTACAGTGGAACAGGCTCAGGATGCCATGTGGTCATTCTGCACAAAATGGCTGGAGGAGAGGCTGCTGGAGGATGCAGCGGATACAGCAGAATGGGCGTGCTGGGAAGGGCCAATGCGTGAAGCAGAGGTGAGTGGCCTTAGCATCAGAGAGCAACCACTAACAGGAGTGTGCAGGCCAGGGTGCAGGCCCTTCTGGGGAAATGCCAAGGAACAGCCATGTGAACCCTGTGCGAGTGGGCCACACACAGGGAGACTGTGGATGGGTACACACAGGAGCATCCAGAGGCTGCCACAGAGCCAGTGTAGGCAGTGGAAGAGGCAGAGGAAGAGGGCAATGGTCCCCTCATGACACATGTGAGTTCCTGTCTGTCCCACCAGCAGTACTGACCTGGAACTGAATAGGTGGCACTATGCACCTGGTGCATGGAGATGCAGCAAATGGAATGCATCTCCAACACACCAACAGGGATGTGCCAGGTGTGCATGGTGGGTAGGAAAGTGTGTAGTAACATGCTGGAGTCCATGAGGAGGTGGCGGAAGGACAAAGGGAAGGTGATGGCAGACACACTGGGGAGTGGAATGCAACCTGCACTGAGCCAGAGCAGGAGCAGAGTGTGGAATCCCAAGGTGGGGTGGGGCACCCAAGAACCCACTCAAGAGCCCACACCAAGCGTGCAGGAACCCATGGACAAAACACCCACAGTGTGGTATAGTGAGCACATCACTGGCATGGAGACAGTGACGGCTGTGTGGGCATGGTAACAGACATGGGTGGAGGATGAAGACACACGTGAGGCAAGGGTGGGGCTCAGGGCATTGAGCCTCCAGGTACTGAGCCAAGGGACCACTCCCTCCACATTGTGGAGCCAGCCAGGCAGTGCAGAGGACAGTGGCCAACCCGAGGAGCTCATGCCTGGAGGGGAAGACATGGAGATGGAGGAGCCATCACCCCAGCCATGGCAGTGCAAAGCCCAGGAAGTGTCAGTAGGTGGACTGCAGGCCTGGCTTCATGGAGTGTGGGAGCAACTGCACAGACTGCACCAGGAGCTCCATGAGGAGGGCAGTTGGCATGCGGAGTTGACATAGAGACTGGAGGAGGCACTCCATGAAGAAAGGATCTGGCACACAGATGTGGTACTGTGACTGGAGGCAGCAGTGCAGCAGGAAGGGGAGGTTGTAGAGCAGGCCCTCCAGGAGCTGGAGTGGAGCATGCAGTGAGGGGCAATGCCATGCAGACACAACCTGGTGATTGGAGGTGGCACTCCATGAGGAAGGAATCCAGCACGTGGACACCATGCAACAACTGGAGGCATCACTCCAGCAGGAAGGGGAAGTGCTGGAGCAGGCACTCCAGGAGTTGGAGCAGAGTGTGCGGTGAGGTGTGGAGTGCAGGCCCCCTGTAGAATAATATCTTGAAAGTCCTGTGTAGTGTGAGGCTGATGCCAAAAGCGAGGCCAACAACTGAAGGAATGAAGAGAAGCAGGATGGATTGAGTGTAAGTCCCTAGGATATGATCTTGCTGTGAGGCAGATATCCCAGATGATCAGAACTAAAGAAATACAGCATACACTACTAGGTATATATAGTACAATGTTTAGGGCAGGCAAGACCATGCTCTGCAGGTGTTGAGCCTTATCTACCAATGGCACTAAGACCTCATGGTCTGTGCGCTGGAGCCCTATGGAATGTCATAGAATGATTGGTAAGTAGATGCAAAGCATCAGTAAGCCATGCACAGCATATGAGTCATATCTAAAGAGTAAGCGGCCCGGCTTAGTAAGTAAAGAGAAAAGAAAGATAATACTAATGAGATGAAGCTTTAGAGTTAAGCTGAGTCTCAATAAATGTCTGTAAAAGGTATATGCTTATATAAGAATGTGTGTTGTGAATATAGAGCAAAAAGAAATAGAAAATATATGGTCCTGACAATACCCCCTTCTTAAGGTGAGTCGTCCTGATGAACTCCTGTCAAACCAAAACCTGCACTACCTTGAGCAGTGTCTTCAAGGGAATCAACAGCAACAGCTGGATAGGATGCAATAGACTCGAGGATAAATTGAGTGATTCGATTGCCAATAGAAATTTTGAAGTCATTGGAGGAATGATTGAAAAGAAGGACTTTGACTGGGCCTCTGTAATCAGAATCAATGACACCAGCACCAACATCAATCATCTGTTTTAAGGCTAATCCACTACAAGGAGCAATATGTCTGTAATGCCCAAGTGGAACTGCCACAGACAACTGAAGATCGACCAATGCATGATCTTTGGCAGGAATAATAATATCCACTGCACTGCACAGGTCTAAACCCACTGCTTTTTCTGATCCCCGAGTAGGGAGAGTCACTTCTGGTGACAGCAGTTCGAAAGGTAGAACAGGAGAAGTGGAGATAGAACAAATGGCTTTGGGATGGAGGAGATGAAATTTAGCAACCAATGATGGAACATCTTCTTTTATCACTGATGCTGGTTCCCAAGAATTCACCTCTGTTGGATAATCCTTCCACTTGATGAGATATCAGATTTGTCTCCTATATTTCCTGCTGTCCAAAATTTCCTTGACTTCATATTCTTCATGATCACCTACAATAATAGGAGGTGGTGGATCAGATGGGGTATGCTCTGGAATATCATTTTCTTTATAAGGGCATAGTTTGACAACATGGAAAACTGGATGGATCTTCATGGAATGTGGGAGTTTTAGTTTGTACGTGTTATTGGAAAGAACATCCAAAATTTCATATGGTCCCAATCTTTTGTGATCCAGTTTCTTCATAGGTCATCCTGTATCCACATTGGTGGCTTCAAGCCAAACTTTGTCTCCTTTCTTGTATATTGGTGTCTTTCCTCTATGTGCATCATAGTACTTCTTCATATCCTCAGCTGCCTTGTGAAGTGCTGCTTCAGCATCTTCTTGAATTCTGGTCAAGGCTGTAATGAATTTGTCCACTGAATCAATGTTTGAAGTGTTCTTCGGCTCATGTCCCATATGTGGATTCTGTCCAAAATTCATCATAAATGGAGAATATTTTGTGGATGAATGGACTCTGTTGTTATATGAAAATTCTGCCATAGGAAGCCAAGAGACCCAATCAGATTGATGGTGATTGACGAAAATGCACAAGTATTGTTTGATTTCCTGGTTAATGCGCTCTGTCTGTCCATCTGTCTGTGGGTGATAAGCTGTAGATGTTGCCATTTGGATGCCAAGTAAACTGTTCAACTCCTGCATAACTTTGGAAGCGAATTGTGGTCCTCGATCTGAAAGTACCTTTTCAGGCATGCCATGGAATTTCCAGATGTTGTCTCACATGAGACAAGTGACTCCTTCTGCTGTGACTGTTTCTGTGGTAGGGATAGCGTGAATCATTTTCAAAAATCAGTCTACCACAACCAATATCGAATCATTCCCTTGAGATTCTGGGAGTTTGACAATAAGATCCATAGAGATGATTTGCCATGGGCATATAGGGATTTCATTTGGGGTCAATTCTCCTTGTGGTTTTGTTGGGAATGTCTTTGTCCTCTGGCAGATGTCACAACTCTTCACATACTTCTCCACATATTCTGCCATATGTGGAAACCAGAAATGTCTTCATACCAACTCCAGTGTTTTCCTGATTCCAGGATGTCCTGCTATTGGAGTATCATGGCACATCTTGACCACTTCTGCCATACAATTCTTCGGCATGAAAATCTTTCCATCATACATCAACGTCTTGTTCTCATCTTCATTGATTCCTGCAAATATCGCTGTCTTCCTTTCATCTGCATCCAAACTATCCCAAACTTTCCAATCTTCATTGTCTTTTTGTGATTTTATTATTTTTGTTAATAAATCTTTGTCGATAGCAGCAATAGAAATGTTTTTGTTGTTGGTTTCTACCCCCTTCTTATGATCTGAACATCTCAAGAGGAGGTCTGGTTTTGCACTTGAAGAACCGGAGTGATGAGAGAGTCATAAATCAAAATGGGAAAGGAAAAGAGACCAGTGTAAGGGTTTAACACGCAGTCGAGCGGTCAAACACCTATACGACGAGGTGGCAGAGCCCTAGGTGAAGCCCAAGGTTGGAG
>QLPM01005868.1:0-33886 GCA_003314695.1 Albatrellus sp. MG142
CTTAGCGCGTCTTGCCCCGCCACCGTCCCCGCCCCCCGAGCTGTCCCCGTCCATCGGGCACCTCGGGCTCTTCAACCAGAAATTGCAGCAGGACAACAAATCGATCGAGTGGCGTTTCTCCGACAGCGACCTCGCAAGCCTCAAGACGACGCCGATGTGGGTCGCACACGCCATCGTCGAGAGTGAGTTCTGGTGCACCGGCCGCGGCAACACGAAGAAGGCCGCGAAGAACGAGGCCGCGAAGGTCGGCCTCCGGCGCATGGGTGTCAACCTGGTGCGTCCCACCCGTCCCGTCATCATCATCGCTACCCTTGTCCCCGCCCCTCCGCCCAGAGTCTGACCACGCCTATTTTTTTCGATTTCCAGGATGCCTAGCATGAGAACTTCGTTCCCAGTGGCACTTATTTTTCCAGGCTTAGGCAGGATGCTGCCCACGAATCCGACACATCCTGCCCGAATCTGCAGAGATGGCTGCCAGTGACTGCTCGTTGCTGTACATATACCACATCTCTGATTTCCCAGCCACTCTCTGTGGTGCATTCTTTCTATGCACGATGATTTCTCTGAATGTATGCTACTTGGTATTACAACACGATTGCTGGATGATACAACAAACCAGGAGGGAGTCTCACGACAATATATCGTCCGTCCGTCCGTCTGTCTGCCGTCCGTCCCACTCATGGCTGCTCGTCTACAAATATTGGGTCTACACTCTTCCACTGCACCTGTCCATGCGCTGAAAAGACGCGCTCCCTCTCACTCCAGTACTCTAACGCGGTACCCACCCTTGCTGGCTGCCACACCCGCTCGCCGGTGTCGCCGTCTGTCTCCGCGGTAAACCATCGCGGCTTGTGGGGAGGCAAGCGGCCCTCCTCACGTGCCTTCCTCGTCAAACGCTGGAGTTCCTCCTGTTGTTGCTTCAACACATTTGCCAGCTCATACTCCCCGCGCTCAAACGCGCGCTGGTCTGGACGCAGGCGGCAATCCGTGGGACACAAGTATGGGCGCAGGGTGCCCTGCGGGCAGTCATTCAACGTGATCGCGAACGGAGTCAGGTTGAACGGCGCCGGAGGCTTCTCTGAGTTGCGCCAGAGTAAGATGAACTCGGATTGGAGGTGGGGCGAGTTGAGTCCACGCATGTTCACATCTGGGGTTAGCGAACCACTGCCCGTCCCCACCGCACGTGCGACAAGCTGGCTATTCCAGCGCCCCGCAACCTCGTAAGCAATTTTACCCTGGGCGTCTGCTACATATCCGGAAATCTCAAATGCGTCTTTACCACGCCAGCCGCGTGGCTTGAACTTCAGGACGCACTGGTCCCGTGTGCGGTGATTAGTAACCTGCATAGCGGTATGAGTGAGAAACGGCACCACGACGGAGACCCTGCGCAGTCACTCACCACCATGTCACCATAATGATCAATTGTTGGTGAGCCAAGAATAAAGCCCGAGACGTTCGTGGTAACCTTCTTCCAGCTATAGTGTTCTATAACCTTGCCCTCTGCCACTTGTCCGGGGGACTTCGGATACTTTGGCCCACGTTCGGGAGGAAGAAGCAGGTCCGCGTGTGCAACCCCTGTTGGACGAATCTCAAACGATTTTCCCGTGAACTTGTTCTGGGCATCGACCTGTAGTTGTGACATCAGCGAAATTACCATTGTCTTTTCCCAAAAGAAGCATACGTACCTCTCCATAATAGTGCCATCGAGGCGACTGGGCGTAGCAAGCCGAGATTGGAGGATGGTGGCTCACTTGCTCAGAAATATAACGATATTTTTTATCCACGTGGACGTATTCAAAAGTCTCGCCCTGGTCAACAGCCACATGGAGCACATGAGTCATGCGAAGGGCAAATAAAAGAAAACGCGCCACTCACGAGCATAGGATTGAAGGGTTTCGCAATGCGACCAATCGTGGAAGAGTAGTTCGACATAGCAAATGCAGCAACAAAAGCGATCCGGCGGAGAGGGTCGTCTTCTTCCACGGCAGCATCCACTAGTAAGATTAATTCAGTACCGAATGACTGCAGCGAAAGGCTTCCGACAATGAGGGTGACTCACGACATTCAGAGAACTCCATGTCTTCCGCCTACAGACCCTAATAAGTCACAGAATGGACTACAATAACGCGTGAAACTCACCATTCGTTGGAGCATGCTAGTTGGCTCATTGAAGAATACAGGGAAGCTGATTTTGGTGAGATCCTTCCCAATGCTATGCTTCAGGACGCTCCAGAGGCTCGTGGGAGGGCGATTGTCTGAGGAAATGCCAAGACTCTGACGCAAATGCTGGTACCCGGCATATTGCTCGACGCCAACTTCCGATGGTAGCACCCATCCGGCATGCCCTACCAACGGTTCTTTTACCACGAGGTTAGGAAGCGTATTGGATTCGATGGCGTCAAAGAATTCGTCTTCATCGTCCGTGTCAATTCCGTCGGCCTCACCATCAGGGGATGACGCAATGACACCCGTAAGCGACATCCTGTGCGACATAGGAAGAGACATGCCGCGTGTCGGAGACTGTACAAAGGAGGGCTTGGATTGAACACCAAATTCTTGAAGATCTTCCTTAGACCGTAAAACAGGAACGGCAGTCAACGGTACTTCCTCCACCTCAGACTGTTCCGACTCCTCAGGGAATGAGGGTGAACCCACTGGGAGTGTTGATCTAGATTTGACGGTACCGCCAGCCTCACTGAAGGACGCTGAGTCCAACGCTCGACTTCGCCTCCGTGCGCGTATGCGCAGCTCCTGCTCGAGCTCCACGCCTTCCCTCACCACGGACTGCAGACTCTCCTCCAGCATCGTCTGCTTCTCCTGCTCCCGCTTTAAGCGCTTGCGCCACCAGTCATCACGCTCCTTAGACATCTGCAGGTACTCGTTCATCATGCTCTGTGCAGCGACTAGCGATTCCCAGGCAGCAGTCTTGAGCTCGGAGGTACGGGCGCCAGAGTCTGAATGGGAACACAGGTTGGAGAGCAGTTGTACCGTTAAGTCAAGCTGCGCAGCAGTGGAGTTACCATGCAGTTCGAAGTCTGCATCATGAGGTGGCGTCGTGTCTAGACCAATGTGATCGACGCTTTCACTACCCGATGATGCGTCATTAGCGTAGCCCTTGTCACCTACCACGTTGTTCTGAGGAACGGTAGCGATACCGCTATCGTGCTCCTCTGTGTTGACAATGGAGCTGCTGACGGACTCGGCATCGTATCGCACCTTTGTCTGGGTCAACGACGGCGAGGAGCTGACGCTTCCTTGTGCAGACGGTGCTGTGGAAGAATCACTATTGCGACCTTCACGGTTACCGTGCTTGTATAGGTCAATCGACCTGCTGAGGGCCTGCGTCCATCTTGATGCCTCTACAGGATGGTTTGCCTTGAGAAACCACTTCTGGACGCTCGTATGCCCTCGTGCAGGCGTTGAATGCACTTCAAAGCGCAGCTTGTCGCCACTCGGGGCAATGCGGAGCACAGCCGTCTTCATGGAGATAGAGCCGCGGCTAGCAACTTGCTCGTCTTCGCGATGACGATAGTCTAGTGGGTGTTTATGAGTGACAGACACGTCAACACCAAGCAATCGTCTTTTACGAACAGGACAAAATCCCATCCTGCAGGATGAGCCATCTGGGATTGTAACCTCGAGCGACGTTTGTATATTTATTAAGGTAGCCCTTGAGGGATGGAGGCTCGTTGACAGGCAAATCGTCGATCAGCGTGGTGTCTTGGTTCGTAACTGGACAACAGATAAGTACGAGGGGATGAACGATCCTCGCGAGGGACTCACATTGTCGTAAGAAGACTCGGACTTTATCATTCTTACCAACAACATCCTGCAACGGTCTGCCTCTCCGATCGCGAACAAAGACATCAGCACCGCCGCGAATGGCCAACTCGACAAGCATGAGGTCCTTTCGCCGAACGGCCTCATGGAGTAGAGTGGTCCCGGAAGCGTCATCGACATAAGATAGCTCCAGCAGGCGAACGCGTGGAGATGATAGAAGCGTAAGAAGCCCCGCAGGTGGACCAGACGTGCGGGGTGACTGAACATAGGCGCGCAATAGGGATCGGTATGACGCGGTGAGGAATGAGCGGGAATCTATACGAAGTTGAGAATGTGAGAGGATTAAAGGGTTGAGGAGGAAGTACCGTTTATAGCGCGAAGAACGTCCTTGTTGCGAGCGACATCTTTGCATGTTCTGCCCTCGCGGTCTCTGAGAGTGTCGTCGATGCCATCATGCTCGAGCAGCAGGTTGACGACGTCGACACGGCCTAAGGATGCAGCCAGATGGAGTGCCGTGGTGCCGGAGCCAGCGGGATGTACGGCATTTGGTGAAATAGAGCGATGTGATAGAAGGAGGGAAACAGTTTCAGCTGGGGACGAAGCGATGAAACACGGTAACCGAAAGTCAGAGACAGACAGGGGGGGCGTACAGGAAGCGCAGCGGATGGCGAGGTGAAGCGCGGCAGCCCCAACGTCGGAGGGGCTTTTGGCAGACTTGCGACGCTCTTTGGCAATCTCGGACAGGAAAGGAAGAATGAGAGCAGGTTCGCCTGCGTGACGGTGGTTGGGAGGGCGCGACATAAGAAGGAAGATCGACACGAACCGCTACGCAGCGCGGATAGCAACTTGACTTGGTAAAGCGGCTCGGAGGAGCCTGGGGAGTTACGGGTGTTCGACGTGAGGATTGCGGGTATACTAGAAATCTGGAAATGGGTAGACACGTACCTGCCTCAGGGTTGCGCAAGGTGAAGACAGATGTAGAGGGTGAGGCCATGTTGATTAAAATCGGAGCGGCGAGGAGGTGACACGAGATGAGGAGGGGTAGAATAAAGAGGAGGACGAGGGGATGAGATGAAGGACAAAGTAAAAGACGGAGAGGGCCATCATGAGCGAAAGATGACGATGAACTTGCAGGGGCCGGCGTGCACTGCCATGGACGCTTACGTCATTGCTGTAGGTCTACGGCTACATGGTCATGGACTCATGGTTATGGACTCATGGTCATGGTGTCCTACTCGCCATTCTCCCTACGTCGTCCACTGGCGGGGCTCCCCACACAAGTGTTTTGTGTTTGGGGTCCAACAACCGAGGGAACCTCTGATCTAGCCACCCTGCCAGCACCCCGAGCCGTGCCTTTCTTTCCACCTTTTCAACTCCCAGCGGCGTCTCTTCTGCGGCCAACAAGGATCCCCCGCCCCCCTCCTCCAGAGCTTGAACCCTGCTCCCCGCCATCACGCGTGCCTCCTCGTCCACGTCTTCAAACGAGTCCTGCTTCACAACCCTCATCGAGTATGCCCATGCGCCGGCCACAAACCCCGCCAGTAACAGCCCAGTGACCGCGTTTTTCACCTTGTACGGCTCTCGCGCTCGGAGCAGCCCTGGAGACATTACCTACACATAACCCTGATCATCAGCCGACAGGCCCTTGAGACATGGCGTTCATTCGTACATAGCTTTTCGGCCGGTATGACTTTGTGGCTGCCCTGCGGTCCACGTGTTGTGGTCCGTCCATGATAGCGTGTCGGTAGCAGTAACTTGTAATGTCAGCAGTGCAGTGTGTGAATCGCTCGTGAGGAATAGGTCAGTGCCGCGACGACAGTAAGTTGAAGAGAGATGAACGAGGTTTTGTTGTCGCAGTCAGTCTCCACTAATGGGCCCGGTGGCTGAACACGAACGGGAACCCACGCAATCACCCGACTCTGCCGAGCATCTTTGGTAAAGACGAAACTGCAAGTCACCTTCTGATGCTCACATATGTTGAACTTTTGAATATAGGCCGCAGCGTTATTTGCACACACACACACGCACACACACGCACACAGATGGCTCATTACCCCTCCAGGAAAACACCAATGTGGATGTACGTTCATTGACAAGGTCTAAGATGCAGGTTCAAGGTACAGACAGTGCCTATTCACTCTTCTTCTTGCCCTGCGATTCGACGGCCATCATTTAGCAGTAGAACCAGTCAACAGAACCAGGAAGCGACCCACTGATATCAAGGAGACGGCGCTGTACCCGACCCCGACCATGGCCAAGGCAAAAGCAGTCTTGTAGAGCCCTAGCACATGCATATTATTTCCCAGGTCTATGACAACAGCATTGCATTCTCTACACACCAAGATAGAGGCGGGATCGAGGGGGACGGTAGTAGATTGGCAAATGGGATGCCTATATGCTCATTCAGCCGCCGCTCCCGTAGGTCAAACCCGAACGCACCTGATACGCCCTCTGTCTCTCCGGCACATGGTTACGCTCTGCAAACGACGCAAGTTGCATTAGCAATGCCTTGGAAAAAGGAAGAAACCGCGCCCACTGTATACGAGAGCGTCGAGCATAGTAAATTCAAAGTGCGAATGTAACTTGGGGAATGGGGATGGGTCAAGCACACGAGCCGGAGTTTGAATTGCCATGCCCCGGCGCCCTCCGGCCGAGGCGCGTCGCCGCCACTTCCTTGTGCCAGTGCTTGCAACGATGAGCAACGAGCGCGTGCGCGTGCGCGTGAGTGCACAGTCCCTCACCCCCAATGACAATGCCGCGTCCTTACCCGCAAACGCGCGTCTTGCTTGGTAGGGCCTGATCATCCACCGCCCAATCATATACGGAAACACAGCGGTCGTCCTCACACAGAAGGAGCGCGAGGTGCTGCCTACCCCCGATCATACTCATCGCTGGACAGTCGCCGTACGCAGTGCGACATCAAAGTCCGACTCGGATCTTGTCGGCGGTGCAGACGACCTCGGATACTATATCAAGCGCGTCACCTTCAAGCTACACGAGACCTACTCAAATCCCACCCGCAGTAAGTCTCTATTCTCCGTCGCCCTCCCCGCCTTCACGAACCCTGCGCAGATGTCGACAAGGCGCCCTTTGAGGTCTGTGAGACCGGGTACGTGCGTCCACAGTATCACACGAGGCCGGGACGCAGCACCGTCCTATTCTGACCCCGCGCCCCTCCACAGCTGGGGCGAGTTCGAGATCCAGATCAAAATACACTTCGTGCAGGAGTCCGGCGAGAAGCCGATCATGTTCTACCACCACCTGAAGCTGCACCCGTGGGCAGCCCCGGGCGAGGCCGAGGCGCCCCCGCTAGAGGTCGCGTCCAAGCTCGGACCCGTCCATTCTTGGCAGTACGACGAGATCATCTTTTACGACCCCTTCCAGCCGTTCCTCAACATGCTCATTGCGAACCCACCTACCCCCCTTCCCAAGACGAAGCGCCGGCCCGTGCCGTTCCACACGTCCGACCCCGCGTCCCTCGAAGCGAGCAAGGGCGGCGTGCCTGAGTTCACGGCCGTCATGGAGAAGGAGGAGCTTGACCGTCTCGAGACGGCGCGCAAAACCCTCCTTGAAGAGCAGGAGAAGTGGCGTCTGGCGCTGATCGAGAAGGAGAATGAATTGAAGCGGCTGAAGAAGGAATTGGGGGACGTATAGCAATGTTTTAGACGATCGCACCGGCATACATATCATTTCACGGCCACGCAACATATTTGTGGCAAAAAGTATTTATGTAAGAGCTTCGCGTATATAATACAGTCCTTCGACTTCACCATCCCATCATACGTTTCCATCACTAATGCCATGGTGCCCATCCAGGATACATTTTACCCTAAACTGATTGTGAGCAGAGCTGTCCCTCCGACAAAAATAATGGAACGAACCAGATGGCCATCATCCGTCGCCTCTTGTATCAACATCTGTACAAGGTTGCTCGTAGAAATTTCTCTCTCCGGCCGTTCTCTGCTGGTAGAATATTTGCCGCTGAGCTTGTTGGCAATGGGATTCAGCGCATTTTGAGCAAGCATCCGCAGATCAACTGACGACTTGACGGCGTTGCGTTTCGATGCTTCCCGCTCCTATAGATACCGTCAGTCGCGACAACACAACCATGAACGCTGCACCGAACGCACCAACTTGCGCTTCTCATCCTCCCATTCTACGAGCGGGTCGTGGATGAATGCATCTAGGACGGTCATCAGCGTGTCCTTATTATCTCGTAGCAGCTGCATGGTATTCTCGCAGGCAACGCGGAAGACACCTGGGCGTGCACGATGTCAGGCCTTCATCGAGGAAGAAGCTTTCAGGTCCATACCTTCTACACCAGCCACGCCCAGACCGTCGATCATGTTCTGCGTGAGTCGGAACGGAACCCTCTCAGGCGTCTCCAGTGTTTTACCCTGGAAGCACAGTAAACAATGGCGCAAGCTTATGCATCCCAGGTTCCTACCTTCTCAAACAAGCAGTTAAAGTCAACATGCACGACCCCACCCGCATTTTCGTCCAGAAGAATATTCTCGCAGTGCCTGTCTCCAAGGCTGCAACAAGTCATCGTTAACTACATCGCTCAGGCAGAGCTGGGAAAGTCAGCGTACCCCAGGATAAATCCCACCATGGACATGACAGCAGCTGTTCTCCCGTACGTCAAGCGACCCGCGAGCCATGCGGAGGGCTCAGGGAAGGTTTCGATGAACCACTCATGGAACACAGGGGGGAACCTGAGAAGAAGCGTCGCTATTCAAGGACCTAGACAGAGCCGCAAATAGGATACTCACATTGGAAGAATGTCGCTCACGAACAGCTTCCCTGCATCCCGGTCATTCATTTCCTTGATCTTCGCGAAAATAGTGCCCATCTCTGCCGACTACATCAGGCACCGTTAGGTGATATGTTAAAATACTGATGCATGCGGCTGCATACCCAAGCCCGAACGTTCTTTGCATCATAGTACTTGACGAGTACTGGGCGGATCGGAATGGTATTTGGAACCCACTGAATAAAGCCACACTCCTCGTTCAGTGTCACGACGCCGTACGTCCGGATGTCTGTTGCAGTTCTATCAGTGCAAACTCGGAAGAGTTCATGCAACGACTTACGAAGCTGTCGTCGACGGGACTCCGAGTTCGCTTTCAGCAGCTTGTTGATGATAGCGTTGAAGTCCATCAAGCGTGCGTCTTTCCGCAAATCGTCCTTCGGCTTGCCCAAGAACGTGTAAACCTGGCCATTGTTACCAACGATTGTGATCTTGCGCGGCTTCGCCAAAGACCGCATGACCTCGATCTCATCATGGTATTCTGCACGGCAAGCGTTCATATCAAGCTGGGTAACAGTTTATGAGGCACTACCCGACTTACTCTCAAAAGTGGGTGCGTCAACAGGGAAAGGTCGGTGCTGGGAGTCTGTGGATGACGAAGTCGGCGGAAGACTGGCGATGAGCGACTCCTGCAACGGAATGATCAAGTTGCAAGGGAACAGCTTGGCCAACGCCGGGCAGTCCTTCTTCAAACTCAGTGTCTTCTTCGAGTCGTCCTTGATGGGATAGTCGCACAATGCCAGAAGCGCATTTGCCATGGCGATGCACTCGTCGATGAGACGTGGAGCAATCCCGCCGTTCTTCGGGTTGTTCTAGCCAGAAAGATCAGCAAGGTGCCACAGGCTAGTAAGGTAAACATGTAAACTTTTATCTGTGTTAATATCATCTTTCCCCGACTCTCACGCAAAGACTTCGTTGACTTCATCACGGAGGCGAATAACCATAGAGCTTGATGAGGGTGCTCTTGTATCACGATGGTGATCAACTTCGCTAGTACACTGTACACCTCATTATTCGTGTGCCCCACTCGGGATGCTATTTGTGGGAAGGCCGTGTACCACTATATATATTTAGCACGATATACCCTGTAGAAGACAAGCACACGTACTTTGTATGCTGGCACGCCTTTGATAGCTCGTGACACTTCCTGATTCACCTTACCGAAAACCTCTGTACGTTGCAACTGGCGGTCTTCACCCATGTCCAGCCAGATAGTCAGCAGCCGGGGGACAGTTTGGTAGACATACTTCGACCCGTATTTCATTGCTTTGGTGAAACATCGGACTGTCTGCAGGTTCATCCGAGTTCCACTGCAGATACAGTAAGTTCGGACCCTCATAGCCAGTCAAAAACAATGGCGGCGGACCGATTTCTTTGGTCATTCGGAGTCAAGTTTCTGAAGCAGTCATCCTGGAACTTCCCAAAGTGAAATGTCCCGCTTTCCCATCTTTGCATTTGTAAGTCAACGGCGAGGGGAGAGCAATTTCAAGCACTGACTTCGGCCATAAGTCTGTCGCTTTCTGGAACGCTTTTACGACATCTGACATCTCGTAACGGTCACTTTCATTCATCCATCGCGCATGGAGAACCTTGGCCTGTACAAACGTCAGCCTGGGCCGTGCAACTTGCAGAGGCACTGATATAGACTTTAGCCTTCATTTTCTTGATCTCTTCGTCGTCGCCAGTGAGATCAATGACAACTCCATCATCAGGATGTTCGACCTGGTCCGTGAGCTTAATTGAGTTCTCCATTTCCTGCAACGCACGGAGGGGCTCTCCGGTGGCTTTAATCAATTTTGCACTTTGAACGAACGAAAATGGTGCCTTGTTTTGCTGCGCCTGTAGCATCGCACTATAAGCCGTCTGCCAATGTCCAGCCTTCCTCGCGAATTTAGCACTAGATAGCCAGGACCTGCCGATCTCTACGGAGAGCGGTCGATATCTTTTGGCACTGATATAACCGCCATCTCGGTCAGTCATCCTCGCAATAAAAACACCTGTATCGTTACCTGAGGCCGAATGCCGTTCTCCGCATGCTCAATATAGGTTCGCGGATGCGGAACGTGGGGAGCGTCAGTTCCAGGCGAGCATCGAGGTTGCGCGAAAGGCTACCAAGAATGCTGTGTCTCTGTTGGTGAGCATTGGGTCCGCTGAGCGGTAAGCTGGTGATAAATTCGTGTATCATTTCCACCTCGTGCACAAGATGTAGGTTCAGCACCGCGTCATATGAATGTCGGAATTCCCTTGTTCCCGATCCCGAGATAGAGTTACCTAAAATCAAGCGCGCCTGGGAGGATGCCTTTAGAATCGCATCGTGTTCCTCCGCGCGTAAAGCCATCAGGAGACGAGCCAATACCAAAGATGATGTTTGCACATCACTATCATCGACAAGGGTCTGGACTTCATCCCAATCTCCTATGATCCATGCACTTTCGAGAGTAAAACCCGAAAGAGCCGTTTTCCAGTCTGGATTACGCGTAAGGACACCTCTGACGTGAGTTCTCAAAGTGTCTGGCCCACTGCTGGTAAGTTTCTGCTTTAAAATGCTGCTGCTTCTGCTCACCATAGTGCCCAAGGTTACGCAAACACCTTAACAAACCAATGTGATAATCGAGATTGTCCGGAGACTGCTGCAGTCGGAGCTCCCAACAACTTTGTGCGGATGTCCATCGTCCCGTACTCTCGTGCTGTCGAATTTGGTGTTCCAGTGTAGGAGACAGAATTAGAGTGGATACGCCTTCCATGCCGTCTGGTTCATCAATATTAGAGTATATCTCATGCAACTTCTCATAATACTGCTGAATCTCCTTTGAGCTGGCCTCCCGCTCTCGCAAAGTAATAATATGACGCTCGAAGCTCATTAGCGAACGTGCATATGCCTTGCACTGGAATGCGGCCTTCGCCATCAAGTCCTGATCAATGCTGGACAAGACAGAATTGACGCGAAGGAGCTGCTCTCCTAACTCGCCCTGCTGCTGACCTCGAGCACGACGACTCTCTCCTTTCTTGCCGCTCAGATCTTGTCGGACAAGTCGAACCCATCTGTTGAGATGATCCATCAACATAAAGGTGGCCTACGCTACAATCAGATTCGCTTCAAAATGTAGAAAAACTGCCATACCTGAGCGCTCAGCCGCTTCTTGTCAGGACTTGAGTTGCTTGTACCGTCAACCTGATCGCACAATACTGCAAGAATCTCAGAACGGACGCTGTCCGTGTCCCCTTCACTCCCAGATACGAGTGCATTTAGAACAAGGTGAGGCAGCAAATGATGAGCCACGCCCACATCCTGGTTTCGTACGGCATAGCTGAATACCTGAAAAATACTCTTCGCGACGTCTCCTGATACTCGGGTGATGAGGTATGTCGTCCAAAGCTGAATCCACTCTCGATACGTCGCTTGTGCGGGATAGATAGGGAGCTCCCATGTAATGGAAGAATTATCTTTTATTGTGAATCGACCTTCTAACAAAGGTGTGACTGTCTCCAGAACGTACTTCGGGAGCCGATTCCATCTATGGCGCACTTTCAGGGCAATGGAGCCCGTTGAACCTTGAGCAACTAGTGCAGGCGTGAAATGACAAAATTTCAATAGCTCTTGGATAGCGTATGCGAGGTTGCTTTGATAGGCAATGTCACTAGTCGATCGATATGCGCCAACCAAGACGTCTGAGATGAGATGCAAAGCGAAAGTTGCCGATTCTTCCTCGTCCTTGAAATTCTTCAACACGACCATGCGGGAATCCTTAGACCAAAAATCGAATCGATCTGGGTCAACAGCTCCAAGAGCACCCATACATTCAAATGCGAGCAGTCGCAGCTGATCTCCTTTATCTCCATCGCGACACGCAGCAAGGAAGAGAACGCCCAGCGTGCGCCCCACTAAGGAGTCGAAGTTGTCACCAGAAGCAAGGCTTTGGAAATAGTCAGGGCGCTGATGCATGAATAACCGCAAATCACGTAGTCCCTGCAATGCAACAGTGATATTGTCGTTTAGAGCACGATCCAATATTCGGGGTAGCCTATCGGACTCTTTCCAAGAGTCACGCAGAGTCGATAACTTGGCGTGAATATCGGCGAGATCGTTGATGAAAATAGGATCAATGATGTCGTCTACGGACTGTCCTAGTTCATCTCCGATGTCGAAAACTAAATAGCGCAGCAATTTGCGTGCAGCATCGCGACCGTGGGGAGAGAAAGAGTCCCAAGAGGCGACAAAGGATGCACTGGTTAGGCCTACATGCGCCCCAACTTCATGAGGACTCAGCGTCGTCAGGAACAGGTTCCAACTGTCTAGAGTCGCATCCGCAAGTTCCGGCATACCAATCATCATCTGGAATGTAGCCATGATCTAATATCGAGGAGGAAACATAGCGGCTACGTTAGCTACAGGCAGATTGTTTCTCTGTGCACAAGCGAGTACAGACCTGGGGTGCCACTCCAGTAATCGGAGGCCCGATATTGGTTATGAGGGCACCAAAACTGCGCAAAATTTGCCTTTTTGAATCTACGGTCAGCTTTCCGTGCACGTCTTGCAGAGTGTCAATTAAATGCGAGATGATCCCCAGCATATGGGTCTTGAGAAAAGTACCCAAATTTCCGTTCGGTTGCGACTTTCGGGTCCGCGACGACGACAAGCAAGTCTCCACTTTGCGCAATGCAGCCATAGCCTGTCCGTAAACGACAGGGAGTTATTTCTGATCGCCACCATCCAGGAAGACGGATTCACTCACCGCTTGTACCTTCCCTTCGTCGTCATCTCCCAAAACGTTGACTAACTTTGCGAGCAGCGGGACAAGGTAACTTTTGACCACACTCTGGATGTCGATGTTCGCTTGTTCACTGTTTTTAGTGAGAAGACTCATGATGAATGTCAGCGCTTGGCTTGTCAGGGCCGATCCTTGAAGTAAAAACACGTATGCGAGCACGTCCTGCGCATGGCTGATAAATAACAGTGAAGGGTCCTTCGCCAAATCTTTCGAAACCTTCTCCAAGGCCTTAGAATCGCAGGTACCAAACAACTGAGGTAGCGTATGTGGAAGTGTGAACGAGATGAAATCAGTCGGAGCGATCGAAAGGAACCGACAGCACTCTAATAGGATGGCGGGTTGTGCATGCCATCTGGTAACAAGGAAAGGTGCAATGACATTGATATAGGGTGACAGCAGGTTATAGGGCGACCTCTTAAAATGCTTGGACAGAGAGAAGAGCTTCGCTTCCAACGTCAGGAAATCATATACAAAACGGATTTCGCAGAAACTGACCTGCATATAAGCAGCAGCTTTCAAAACGGGATTTGGATTTCCCAGCTGAGAGATCAAACAGCTGATGGCCACGCGCAAAATGTCCTTGTCCGTTGCTCTGCGTGAGGGCCTGAGCGGCAACATCATTTGCGAAATCGCAAAATTACCTACCTACCCACTCTGCCGACAGTAATCAATGTAGTCTCCTTTATCGAATCCTTCGCAGTTTCTAACAGCAGATAAAACATGTCAAACACTTTCTCTACCTTCACCCAGCTACGTTTGCCGATAGTATGGTAGAAGCTGATGATTTCGGCCAGGGCATATCTATTCACTCCAGCGCATCAGTAAGTGCACACATCGAGGATGAGAAGCTTGCTTACCCAGCACTGATCCTGACACCCCTGTCACGAGCCGACAAGCTCTGGCATAGCATAGCCGTTATTGTGTCGAGCGTGCCGTCGTCACAATCAACTGGCTGGTGCTTGATGGCGGACCTAACAACGTCATAACCTATTATGCGTACGATTGGTGTCTCTTCACCCAGTAGCAGCTTTGTGATCACGTCCGAATAATTTGACACCACGTCGACGTTCCCCTTGAGCCTCGAACACTGAGGACTTCCTTTATGAGACAACCTGCAAGACAACTGCATCAGATCCTTCATGGTTGAAACCTTCTGTTCAGAAGTGATTCCAGTCGCGCTAAGCAAGCGCAGTTCAGGTAGTTATTGAAGTTCGAGAAGACATGGGCCCCACAGAGTAAATCCTGTCCTAATGTGCTCCAAGGCCCACCGCACAAACTGATCGTCGCTAACGCGCAATCTCTCTTCAGTGGGATGCAGGTCATCAGCACCAGTGATCTTTTTGACACAAGTCAAAACGGATTCTCTCCAAGAGTCGAGTTTCTCTGGCTCAGGATCAACCACCATGGTCGCTGATCTGTTAGGCTCCAAAGAACAGAGCTGGTTATTGATCACCTCCAGAAAGGGAGACACTATATCTTCAGGGACGTTCATGTAAAATCCCTTCACCAGTCGCAGGGTTGTAGCATCTAAACGGGACACAAACGCCGATATATAGGAAATCGACAATTGCTTGGATAAGTGTACAATATCTGATGAGGACAGGGAGCGTTATTCGGAAGAAAGATGACTCACAATCCCAGAGACATCCTCATTATCAATCTTGGCGATTACACTCAATATGGCCAGAATATCTGTGTGCGCAACGGGGAGCGATAGTTTCAATGCCTCAGCCAATACATCGTTGATCGTGTCCTGGCAAGATGGTGGTCTCTCCTCCAGCCTAAAACGTACGAGACGATAGACCATTTCCTCGATTGGTTCTTCGACGGAGCCATATCCGCATGACGAGTGGATTGAGATAGAGCATAAAAGAATGGCAGAAATGCACTGCGCCCGCTTGTCAAGGGGAATTGCCCATTGTCCCGAAAAATGAGAGTCAAACATAGACCTCGCTAGCGCTGCGGCGCGAGGGAGGAGGTTGATGAACTGTGTTCTCGAAGACAATGGAGATGACATCACGTCGGTAAGGATCTGGAGTAGAAGGCAAAGGAAGTCCACAACGTGCGATGGCCTTTCAAAGCACGGATACGGCGATTGATCGTCTCGTTCCTATATATGAGGTGATATTTAGCAGGCGCATATCCTCAACATGGTGTTATTCCCACTTTCTCACCAGCAGCATCTACTGCAGTCTCCTGGATACGAGGAGCTCGAAAGAGACGCACTGATGCAGGGAAGTTCCATGGAATGGATTGCGAGAGCATTTCTGAGGTAATTGTGAAAGGTTTCGTGAGACATAGCTACCCAGCTCTGAAGATACTAACCATCGCTCGTCTCAATACATTCACGCAAAATCTGCCCCAGTGCCTCAAATGTTGGCTTGTCGGTGCTGCTAGATTCTACTACCGGCCTCTCACTACCTCCAGAAACAGTCCAGGCGTCCCCGAGGTACTTCAAAGTTTCTACCGTGACAGAAAAGGACTTGCTCCTTAGCTGGGAAGGCGATGGTACGCCACTTACTTCGCGTGCGCTGGAGTCGTCTCGGATATCCAGTATGCCGCACAGATTGATCAAACGCAAAGCTAGATTCTGCGCAACCTGGTCCGCCCCCGAGAACAAGCCGCTCACCTTACATAGCATGCGGTGAACCACCTCCAGTGTCATGTCCACAAGTGTAACCTTCTCATGCAAGACATCCCAGGCCGCCGCATGAGATGTCGGAAAAGATGCTAAGAGGTAGTCCGAAAGACCTGCAATCACGGTGATCCATGGTGTTGTATCTTGCCTTTGCCGTACATGTTGATCAGAGAGGTTTTCGGATATAAGACTGCGCAGAAACTCCAACAAAGCTGCAGGCGAAATCCCGCTAGCGGTACTTTGGAAGGTCTGGATAGGAAAGGGTGTCGAGGAGGGGATGCTCATGTCACGAAATGAACAAGCTTAAGTTTGCCAATACTCGAGATGAGGAAAAGGAATCGCTAGCATAAGAGATGCACCCTGGTAAATGTCCGCCCACACTTGTGTCCAGAACACTGTCTCCCCCGGCAACCCGTGGGAACGTGGACGCGACGCGTCGCGTCTCGTCCCACCCTTCAACTACAGAAATTTATACCTAGAATAGATGTACTTGCAATTTCCCACTGGTTGATAGAAATTGCGACTCTGTGTCGTGCAATCCATGACAGCGCTGCCAGCATTAAAATCTAAATGACTAGGTATGCAGAGTAGCCCGATGAACTCTAAGTCATTTTCGACCAGCTCTCCGCTTCTCCTTCTCCTTCTCCCTCTCCATGGCCTTTTGCTCGGCCCGCTCTGTCTCCAACGAACTAAACACCTTCTTCATATTATCGTTATAAGCACGATCTTTCGCCAATTGCTGCTGTTGCTGCACGGTAGCAAGGAAACGAGCATCCTTCCGAAGTTCCCGGATGGCCCCCTTTCTCTCTTCCTTGTATTGCCTCCTAAGTTTCGCAGCCTCTGTTCTTTCGAAATCGGGGTCCTGGGCACGAAGATAGGACGATGACGAGGACCCAAATTTTGGAATGTATGAAGGTATGGGAATGGGCTTGTGAGCTTGCAAAAGCAGTGGACGACGCGCTTGGCGGGAAAATTTGAGCAGGCGTTGTATCATATCTGTCATTTTTGATAGTCGGCTCTGGAATGGAAGTTAGGTGATTCGCTAGACAGTGCAGTGCTACAAACTGACCACTAGAGCTTCAGGTATTTTCTGCGACCGAACATTGTTAAGGAGAGTCAAGATAGGGTCAAATAATTCAATGAATCCATCCAGAGACTTGTACAGTTCGGCAAATCGTTCAATGAGGTCGAAGGTCAACGACAATAAGTTGATCTTAGCCTGGACGTCGACGCCATCGCCATCACCTGTCGATAGGGTTTCAATGAGATTGGGTTTCTCTGTTGACAGTCTTTTCATGCGTTTAGCATCCAGACGCGTTATTCGGCAGTGCCCTGAGCCAAAGTCAGGGATTGGAAACCACTTGAGTAGTGCGGCTGCATCACAGTGACAAGGGGCAACAAGCAAAACAGCGTTCACCAAGAAATTCATCGCTTCTGGCCAGTATCGTTTGGACAGCTCTTCGTACTGCAAGACGAGGGTGCACAAGAAAAGTCCACTGGCAAGGTCTCTTGTCGAGCGGACTCGGCACAAGTTCAAGTAGGATCCCATGAGAAGCCGCGCTGGAGAAATAACATGATGATTCATGTCGCTCGTGGGCCAAATCGCCGCAGTCGTTCGCAAAAAGAGCAGCTCAGGGATGCCAGGCCACGTTCGTGCATCGTTATTCGCAGGGCCACGAGCTATTCCTCGGGTGAGGTTTTTTTGCATTAATCCAAGCTTTGCAACGAAGAACTCGGCCGATTGAGTAGGATATGATTTCGTCAAAGCCAACAGATGAGGCAAGAGCGATGACAGCAATGTCAGACGAGGAGTCGGTGGCGATGTTACATAGAGGATATGGTCGATGAGAATGCCAGTCAAAGCCTATAAAGATAGGGTACCTCAGCACTTAAGAGAGCTATCGGATATACGGGATCAACGCACCTGTAATTTAAACTTATTATCCTCACCAAAACTCGGATGATACAGAGCGCGGATACGTTGTACAACGGTGGGGACGTCTTCGTCACTGACATCGTCAACGATCTTCAGAAAATCATCATGAGAAGAAGGACAAGGGAAGGTGTAGGGTAACTCTTTGCGAGAAGGTCGGGGTTTTGACATGGGTTGCGAAGTCGTGGAAACGACGTCGTCAGATGATTCATCTGCACTCTGCTCGCCATCTTTGCTACCGGAGTCCGAGTTCGCGGATGACTCTTCAGCAGCTTCATCCTCGCTGCTGGTGTTGGCGTCTTCCTCATCCTTGCCTTCAGTTCTTTCAAGTCCTTGGCCCAGCTGATGCCATTCGTCTTCCTTGTGAAAGTCATCTTCCAAATCATCTGCGCCCAGAGCTCTCTTCCGCTTGGTTGCGCCGTTCTCTTCTTCGTCACTATTATCATCCTCCTCACCATTCATGCGCCGAATACGTCGTCGCTCAGCTTTCTCCAGAGCCTCCTTCTCTCCCAGAGCTATTTCTTCCTCAGTCTTTGTGCGATCTTTGGGCTTGGCACGTTTCTCGAACACTAGTTCTCGTACAATTTGGTCATACTCCTGATCATCTGGACGAACCGGTGCCGATATTTCGTGTCCCACTGTGCCGGGCTGTCCTTCTAGGGAGGCCGAAAGAGGGTCAGGCGCAAAAAGTAGGGAACGGATGGATTCCAGGTCTTGATCCAGTTGATGACGAATATTGTCATCTTTCTCCCGAACTATCTGTCGTTGAAGCTATAAGTAAATTAAAGGCACGATTAGTTCTTACCGGCCCAATGTCCCAAGCGCATTAACGTACCTTATGCTCCTTGCTTTTGGCCATGACTTCAGCCATGACTTCACTTTTTGACTTCTTTCTTCCTGGCTTTGCGTGGACTATGTTAGATGATGCTGTACAGTCAAAACCCAAACTCACCTCGTCCTCTTCCTCTTCTTCAAACCCACCGAAATGAGCGCGTTGTACTGTTTCACTGTCGATTTGCCCTGAGGTAGAGTAAATTGGACATTCCTGTAGAACAACGTATAACCATGCCTTTTTCGTCCTCTTCGTCATCAAGTCCGAGCCCAACGTCATCAAAGTCGTCCATCTTTGACAAGCTTTGGCCGTAATGGGTCAGCTCGTCCTCTCCTTCTAGATTGAAAGCGACGCCTTTGGACATGCGCTGCCTTTCACGCGTGAATCGCTCGAGCATACGTTCCTCCGGCGCCATCATGGGGTCATTCTCGCCAAAACGCCTGTCCACGATACCGCCTGCGTGGTCCTTCTCCTGATATTCTCTCAGAAGAGTTTTTTTGCGCTATTGTGACACTAGTCAAGTATCATATCCAGATGAGAGTTTCGTTGCTTACTTGTTCGAGTCCGGCCTGCTTACTTTGGGCTGGACGACCAAAAACGCCCTTGAGCTTCCGACCACCGATATCATGCTTCAATTTAGTGACTTTGACGTCGAACAGATTCAACTTTTCATGGATCTCTAAAAGTTTTGAGGAGCGCTTTTCCTTGACCTTTTCTTCATTCAAAGCGCGTTTCCGCTTCTTTGAGTTGTGAGACTGAGTAAACAGCCCAGACTGCGATAGCGCGGATTTAAGCTGTGTTAATTGGGACCCCCTCGCCATGATCAGAGAAACGCAAGTGAGGAAGATTTCTTAGAATGGCTCTTCAAGACTTCCAAGATGCAAGGATCGCCTTTTTCGGATCTTGTTACTAAGCCGTCACCGCTTTGTGAGGCTTTCAGTGGGAGGAGACAGACCACTGTAAGGATGATGGTCTCCACTTCTATCGTTGGCAGTCCTGTTGCACCGCGCAAGGGCTGTGACTAGGGGCAACCCTCTTCATTCACCAGTAGTCACCCGAAGTGTATTTCCATTGGCATAGGCAGCGGATCGGTCAAAGTGAGCAACTGTCATTCAAAGCGGTGAAGTAACTCATTGTCCTCTTTTTTTTTGTGGCTTTTTTAGCCACGGTCTGCCTTGCAGGACACTCACAGGACCTCACTCAACTCCCATGGCTCCCACCCTTCGTTCAGCTATATCTGCCCCGTCCACGCCTGTCTCGAAGGCCTTGACCATGTCGGACACAACTCCCAGGAGTAGTAGCGCGCGCAAGACGCCTCACTGTACCAAGTGTCATCGACCCCGTGCAGGTCACCCACGTCAAGGATGCCCATACGCAGATTCACCCTCGCAGATTGCACGCACTCAAACTCAAAGGCTTGACCTCACTGAAGTCCTAGGATCCATGCACCTTGACGAATTTAAGGGCGAGCTTGACCTCCGTTCGCGGGGGCAATCGGGGCCTCACGATCCCAGTTTAACCTCATTGTCTACGGACACTGATAACATTCTCAATCGTCTCCTCCAGCCCGGAATGATGGGCAATGTGAATGATGAAGAGGAGGGCGCCACCCAACCTGTTCAGCCGTGGCAGGAGAAAGTGGAGACACTCACCAAGGCAGAACGAAGACGAAAGGAGGGCAGACTCATGCCAGGCACGCTGGGGTCACCAGAATCGAGTTTTTTGCGTACTGAACCCGCCTCGAGCCAAGACCACAGAGCGTTGAACGTCGTCTCAAAGGCTGACGCAGATGAGGATATTTTCTCGACGAACCGTGCTCAGCCTCTTACCCGTTCGATGAGCGTGGAAGAGAGAAGGGCGTTCCTTGATGGCCTTGCTGAAATATCAAAGGCCCCACCTGCCACAGTTTACACGTTGCCAGTGGACGATTTGGCCGCCATACAGCAGTCAGCGTCGAAGCTGGGATTCTTCACCCGAGCCTTAACGCCGTCCAAGCAGTCTGACGATAAGGATGGACTATTGATCCTCGGGAGGGATACAGCGGCTGTGGAGATTGTTTATGAGCGGTTGTCGCGGGATGTGAAGAAGGGTATGGGGATACGAGCCATCAATGCGATGGCGGGCGGAGCAGTCGTCGGAGCGGTGGCAACATTCACTGGGTTAGCGTATTCTTGATCTAGTGGATGGTATGTAGTATTTTTGGTTTGGCTTGGCGCTTGGCTGCTTGAGACGCGTGGTCATAACATACCGTGCTCAGGCTGTATATAGATCCTTGCACGTAGGATTGAAAGGACCACCTGTACGACGCGCTTTCAGTCACATTTGTAACAGTTTGGATGGTTCTTTGCTTCTGCACCACACCAGCGCCGTCAACATTTATAGGCCTCGTATCCCAATTGGTCCGATACCCTGTGGTCATAATAGTCAGCGCTACCGCGACGGCGCTGCCTCACGTGGCCGACACAGCTCTGAGACAGTACTAGTAGTGTCAACTCAGCCACGGCTGTGTTTTGTACGGGTGCACGCAGGACACCAAACATATACCATAGCTTCCTGGATCCAAATCGCCGATGTCTGATTTTCCAGATTTGCCAGAGCAAGACGTGGATGGAGGAGACCAGCTCCCGACATACGATCGCCTAGCTGAACAACACGGTCCTAACTCAAGGTAAGACTGAGGAATGTCCGCCCTGAAACCGACATTCACTATATCTGCGGTAGATTCGGTCGATGGAGAGCGTGGATAGAGAAGAGGTATATATTGCCTTCGATGTTGTTTGCAGGAAGTACTGTTTCTCACGTTGCGGCCGCAGAGCAGCTGAGAGATATGCAGATATTACACCTGAAGAATATCATCGCCGGAGGGAAAGAGGTTGGGGCGAAGGCGTGCGTTACTTCCCATTCACCTTGTTCTAATTCTCTCAATGCACTATGTACTTCTTGTAGAGAGACTACAATGACCAGCCTGTTACAGAACCGTCGATGCATCACGAAGAAACTGCAGAGGGTTCCTCCTCGTCTCAAGTACCGTTGCTTTTCTCAGCCACCTCAGAACAGTTGCCGTATAATACCAATGAAGATGATCACGCAGAAATATTTTCTGCGCTGTCGCAATTGCATATCGACACATCGTTGACGCTTACACCTGATCTCCCAGTCGTAGAAATACCACCATCTGAATGCCAACCACCCGTTAGCGAAATACTGTCTCCCACACACCTCGCCGTGAACCACTTCGGCTCCCGCTTCCTCCCCCATACAACATCACCGATACACACCGTCCTTCCTCTACTAGGCCACAAGCTCTTACTGATTGGACATGACCAGGGTCTATCTGTGTTGAACATGTTTCCTCAGGAATGGACAGAGCATGGAATTCGTGTGAAAGGCCCAAACGAAGCGGAGGTCCATCATATTTGGGAAGGCGAAGGGTAAATGATATTCCATCTGGTTCTCGCCGTTCAGCCGATGTTCTGACAGCAGAACAGCGTGTTTCAGATGTCCATATTAGAGGTTGAGGACGTTGGGGAGAGTATGCCTCAGGGCGTTGTCATGGTTCTTGTGGGTACTGAATCCGACAATCCGAGGGAACACGATCCCGTGCGAAGTCTGCGGATGTACAATCTGGCCAGCCTAATCAGCCTAGCTAAGTGGGCTATCGCTCAAAAAGTACTTGCAGCATCCGAGCTCTGCGAGTTAATACTGACGCTCGGCACCAGGGTTCGCGCGTCCTGAATTTATGTCGTCCACCCCATGGCAATCCCCCGACAACACTGAGCAGACGATCAAGGACACCTGGAGGCTTTGCGAAAGGCCTGAAGTCCCTTGTCGAGGGTGTCGGTAGTCCTGAACCTTCCTCGTATCAAAATATGATGCCTTCCACATCAGGCACGGTCACTTTCGATTTACGACAATCCGCAATACAGCGCATGGAGTCGAACATTTCTGACGAATCAACCTGGGACGTCGTCAATGACCAGCCATTGCACTGGGCGACAGACTATGTGCCTCTTGCGTCTGCTGGTTCTCGTCTCACCCATGCTTCCGTGATATCCTACGACCTTTTGCTTGAGGACCACCATGTTCGGGGCGGGGCTCTGTTGGCGGTAGCTACCAAGTCAAATATCCTTCTATACGAGTCTCCACGTGGGGAAAGAGTTTTCCGTTTTGTCAAGGTACGCGTCTTCTAAAGCCTACGGTCTGCCGAATGAGCGCTCATGACCTGATCACACAATAGGACTTCTATACGCCGCTACCACCGCGCAGCGTGACGTTCGTAAAACGCGACATGCCGGACAATTTCTCCAGGAGCCCCTCTGATGTTGGCACGTCCTTAAAATACGCGCATCAGCCCAGAGGCCATGTCCGACTATCGCCAAGGTCGAGTGCCTCACGACAGCGGCATTCATCCATGATCATCAGGCCTGCCAACTTCGGGAACCATCTCAGCTTCCTCGTCACCTTCGAGAAGAAAGCCAGCCTCATCCGCCTGTCAGACTCCGCTGTAAGCGAGCTGGAGCTGTACGACGAGACGCGCGAGAACCTTTCCCCTACCAGCCTATCCCTCTCTTTACCCTCCCGGCGCTCGCGTTCATCCTTCGATGGATTTGGCTTCATGAGAGATGTGAGGGGGATGTGGACACGGCCTGTGCAAGCAGACTTGCCCGTCGCATCGTTCCACTACGATGTATCGCAGAGTGTCTACTTTCTGACGCGCGGAAAGCTAACACATATCGTATCATGTCCCCTGCCTGCCAGCGTGATAACACAGGCGCCTCTGAAAGTCATTACCTGGAAGACACAGCCCAAGTACGTGTCGCCCCGCGTCATTCCACCCGCAGCCCAGGACGACAAGCCGTATCTACAGCTCGTCGCGTTCGGCGAGGACGGTCTCGAAGTACAAGAGATCTCCCTCTCCTTCCTCTCCGCCGTAGGCTACGATGATAGAATGTTTGGCAATGGCAAAGAGAAAGCCCACACAGAAAACCTGCCACGCTCGCAGTCTGACTACGTGGGAGAGACGGGATTCCTGTGCCTGGGAGGACACTGGGACAAGCCATATGATGCCCCGTTAAGTCGATCATTATCGACAAGTAGCGGAGCATCCGCGCAGTCGTTCGACAGCTTGGATACGGAAGACATTGCGGCCAAGCTACGAGCGAAGCAGGGTATATATGGGTGGGAGCGGAAGGGTCTGGAGGATTGGAGGATTTTCTGGGTAGGCGGCCCTGGCAATGTGTAAGGAAGATTATAATTACAATACAGATCCGTGGTATTTTATATTTCGCATGCAGAGAACACAACGTCCCAAAAGTCCATAGCATAATCCTTGAAAAAATTGTCCGTGAAGTCATCGGGACGCAGTGTGATGTACGGTAGAAAACCGATATGTGGAGAAATGTCATGAGTTTGGGCCATTTTTATCACGTATGACCACGAACGACGTCTTCTTTGTCCTTTCCGGCGGTTCTGGCGACGAGGGTGAGAGCGCGGACCCCGACGCGAGAGGTTGTGAAGCCCGGCGTTTCCTGACAACGACGAACGATCGATCGGCCTGCTCCTCAAGCTCCAGCTCAGGTTTGGGTCGGGTGCCCTCGCTCTCGCTGTACCGCCGCTCCCTGCGCAGCTGGTACCAATGCCTTTTCTTCGGTTGGTTAAGTTCCGACTCGTCGTCGGCGGTCTGCTCCCCCAAGTCTGGAGTGTGGAAATTTCGCAGCGGTGTAGAGCCCACCGGGGCATGCTGACTGGCAGCGGCTATCTTCGCAAGGGTGATAGGGTCTTCAATAATGGCTGTCTGGGACTTTTTCCGCAGATGGGGTGCCATTGCGCCTGGAGGTAGTTCCGAAAACAGGTGTCTCTCCACGTTCATTTCGGATGGTATTGGGACAGAGTCCTGGGAGGTCCGGGGAGGGGTGTGGTTCCGATCTACCGATGGGAATGTCAAAGTAGAACGGGATGCAATGGCATATGGTGAATCATAGTGTGCGCGACCACCACCAACGCGGGAGAAGCCAGGTTTCGCTGGCGGAGGCGTGTCCAAAGTATTGCGACTTGGGCCCTCCTGAAGAGCACTATAACCAGGACGCGGGAAGGGCTGCCAAGCGCCCATGATGAAGCCATTTTCATCGTCGCTTTCCTCACGGTAGGGCCGGAGAGCATGCTCAGGACGTAGAACGGAGGGCGGACCAGAGGGAGGGCCAGAAGGCGATGCGGTCGAACCTTTCTTCGTCGTGGGATGTGAGAAAGAGAAAGACGATTGAGAGGTGTTGAGGGCTACGTCCAATGGTCTAGGGGGGTGATCATGACGGCGCTGCCGCCGCCTGCGCGGACCGCAACATCCCAGGAGACCGAGCACGCCAAGAAGACCGCCATCGACAGAATGCCGACTCCTATCAAAACTGACGCTGCCGAAAACACGGATGGATGCCTCCACGAGTTTGCAGATAAGCATCAGGAAGAAAGCTAAGTACACAGTCGCAAGGGTAAATAAGATCACATATGCGACCCATTGCCCAGCTTGACTCCCTATAGCGACCTGCAAGTTCCTCCGATAAGTTACTCGACATAAATACACCAGTACAGTACATACCGTTGGCGTCAGAATAACCAAAAGCACTGCGATGACAATCCGACACACGCAGAAGAGGAAACTGATAAGGCCCATACTTGCACCATGACCCCAAGGCAACCAGACGCTGGTAATTAACGCAGAAATGACTTCAATTACGAGCATGGTGATGGCTTGAGCGCTCCCGCTTCTCTGCCCGCACCCTATGGTGATGCCGTAAGCCAGACTAGTCGCGAAAAAGAGGCAAGCAAAAAGTTGGGATCCGTGGCGGTAATGGTTATAGAGAGGCCCAAGGGACAAGAGTGTCCAAGTATCGTCGTATAGTTTACTGGTCCGTGTTCTGAATAGCCGCACGATGATAAGTGCCGGTATCAAAACAGAAAAGGCAGCGAAGGAAAGCGCAGCCAAGATGATGGATAACATGGATGCTCGGGACCGGCCTGAAGTCATTTGGTAGGAGGAAAAGATGGTGACGGGAAGGTGGAATAGCATAAGAATCCTGACGAGGTTTCCATGAAGGACGCTGAAATGGAAAGAATTGAAATCAAGACGGAGCCTCCACCATACTTTGCGTGAAGACGTAGGGAATCGAGACGCGCCCCGGAACAAAAAATGAGAATTCAGCGACCTCTCGTCTTCCGCACCCTGCGTACCGCCTATTGAGTCCAGTGTCTCCTTGCCGGCTGAAGAATATTGACCGCTTCGCCGACCGAATTGCCCATTCTTGAGACCATGATTCATAGCTCCATTGATCACAGTTGCCAAACAGTCCAGACTCCAAGCGAAAAAACTCAAGGTAATAGTTCCGGCAACTATGGCGAGGAAGATCACAAGGCATATTCCATACATGTCTTGAGGGCGCACACCAACGGTAAAAGCGAAGGATGACAGGCCTGCTGTGGCACTGGAAGGTAACGTAAAGAGCGTATTTGGCACGGTAGAGTCGATGAATATCGGCGAAGTCTGGTCAGTTAATTGATGCACGAAATTGGATGGAGGATTGAAGGGTGGGGCAGTTAACGGATTCCAGTGCTCTTCTGAGCCATTTTTGCCTTGGGGTAAGGTGATATCTTAGAGGGAAAAGGCTTATGACAATTAGTATCGGAGAATGAAATACTACGTCTTACTGTAGGAAAGTGTAGCCCAGGCCGTCTGGCTCAAAATAGGGTCTGGAGACGCGTAAACAAGCTGCAGGTTGATTCACAGGAGAATGACTAACAGACGAATGTCGGCCAGTCTACGGCGACCATACCAAGTGCTGCGCACCACTGTGTATGGAAAAATATATCGCGCAGCGACGGAGTGGCTATTTCAAAGTAAGTCTGATATCCTTGGTCTTCTCGAGTGGAGTACTGACCGAATCTCAGCAAGGCAGGAGACTTGGCAAAGCTCTCCCCACTGATGGCGCTCGCCAGTACAAACCCGGCAGTCTCTACACGAGCATAGAAACCCGGCCCCGACCATCCCGCACGCCTCCCCCAGGCAGACGTAATCCGAGCAATGCCGACGACGACCCAGTAGGCAATGCAAAGAGCCACACTAACCCAGAATATAATTTTGCCATGCCCATATACGGAATCCAGGGGCCCCGGGGTTAATAGCGTGGTTGCGACGTCGATACAAAGTAGCTCGTTACTGAATGGATCTACGGCGCGTAGACGAGTCTGCAGGGTTGCCAATTCGTGGCTGGATTTGAGAGGTATGGTCGAAGATAACGCGAAAGGACCGGCAGGGAATGGACAGTAGGAGTTCGTGAGGTTATCGGTGGCGGGTAATGGCGACGGAGGCCTCAGTGTGGTACAGAAGTACGAGTTGTTGTTGAAGACGTTGAAAGTGAGCACCTCTGTGGATGAGAAGAGTGTAGCTTTGTGGAGTTGAGGTGGTGGTGCATTGACAAGTACGCAAAAAAAAGCGATGCCCACCTAAATCATTACTACCACTGGAGAACCCGTTAATCGTCGCGCTGTTCTCTCCGAGGATTGTCAGATTCAGATGCCGCCCCAGTGTATCCGATCGCGTGATCTGAGCATATACCGTGGATACGGTAAGCTTCTGCGAGACATTTCCTGAAAAGCAATCGTCAAAGGGCGCAAGTACCGGGTTGGCGACACCATAATGTAGGAGGAAAAGAGAGAAAAGGAGAGCACGTAGACAGAAAGGGGACATTATGGTACGAGGACAACAGCAGGAATTAGTGCGCGACGTCCTCGCTGTCACAGGTTGCAGGAGGAGGCCGTAAGCAACGTGGCCGCGAGTCGGACGTTTGAGGGTGTGGGAACCCGCCACAGTATCATCGGCACCGCACCGCAATCTCCTTTTTGGCCCGGATTACTTGAAACAGTCTCCATCGACATTGACCCACCAAAATACTCAAATGAGAAAGAACCAGTTGTGGAAAACGTAAACAGAATAACTCTATTCACAGCATACCAATATTAACATTGCTATTTTTTTTTTCACGGTCTTCGCGAGCCAGTCGCTTGTACGCATATGAAAGAGCCGTCCTCGCAACAGCGGGTCGTTATCTGATATCAATCTGGCATTCGGTTGCAGGCCATCCGACGGTGGCCGACGGAGTGCCGAAGTAGACTGCAGCGTATCCACTTCGTTGCCGCAACCACAACACGCACGGAAATCCAGACTGTACTAATTGCCATGCACCGTTATGGTCACGTTTAAGGCGCGTTTTATTCCACTGCAGAGCGACGGAGGACTGTGAGAGCCAGGTATGATCGCGCTTGACTGACGTTCTTTCACCATCCCCAGTGGTGACGATTCTCTGACCGTCGCGGAGTACGGTGGATGTGTTTCCGATTCCCATGTAGCTAAGCGTCCGCACTGCACAATTGTGAAGAGGACAGTATGCGCGGCATGCGCCCATACGATTCCGAAGGCAATCGCAGAATCCAGAATCTTGGATCGGTCTGGAATGGGTGTAATTCCGCCCCGTTTGATCGCGAGCGTCGACTTGGAACTCAATGGTAGCATACGCGCACACACCGACAGATATAGAACTCGGTTCCGGCGAGACGTATGTTGACGACCGTGGTGACAGCTATGAGGTCGGCGGCGTCAGTGTAATGCCGGGGCCTCTACATGTCGCAGCTAATCAATTTCCTACCTCAAACTCAAAGCGACATTTCACAACTGGCACAAAAATCAAGGGAGAGCGCAACGGTCGTTGGTGCGAGCGTGGGCTAGAGAAAGGCTGTGCATGAAAGAGGGATAGGGAATCTCCTGATGAGGAGAGAGACTTGGCGCCCTCGCAACAAGCCGCAAAGCCGCGGACGGAGCGGACGTATACAGCGGGGAGTATGCTAGCGCCAGGAAATGAAGACCAGATCTGGCGACCTCAAACAGATTCCAGCTTGTCTGGCAGCTTGGCCTGCACATGGTCTCCTCCATCCTCCCACACCACCCAGGTGACTCCGCTGTCCCCTCTACGATAAGTCTGTCTGCCATCCACTCCTCCACCACTCCATCTCAGTCATCATTATCGTTCCATCCCATCTGCAGTCGCCGTCTGGGCTGCCATCGCACCACCACCCATCCCATAGTGCATTCCCCTCTGCTGCCATGTGTGTATTTTGTTCTTCCACCTAGTTGTACCGGGAGGTTACTATGGATTCGCGTCGCCCGCACCTGGCCCAATCAACGTTGTACGCTTCACGCATGAGGCTACCAGTCGTTGCTCGCCATGTTGACCCTACCGACATCGGAACCGCTCATTGCCGGCCTTGGGAACTTGCTCGCGTCCGACTCTCAGCTTGGCGTCTACCGCTCAGCTGGTTCCGCAGTGGTTCCGCCCACCTCTGGCGTCTCGCTATTACTTCTCCCTTGTTCTCGGGGAAAGCTTATATCACAGCCTCGGTGTCATTATCGCATTGATACGTAGAGCGCCTCGAGTTAGCTTCGTCGCGAACCATATCTATCCAAGCAGCAAAGCTCTTAGCTGTAATCAGCATCCGGACCTTTGGCCCAAAGTGTGCGTGATCGTGTACAGCAATCTTATCAAGAGGGTGATTCGATGGTCCATCGGGAACACAATCGCTCGACCTGAAACTCGCCCCAAAGATTCACGGGTATGAAGTTTATGAATGAGGGGCAGTGGAGAGAGAGCGGCGGCCGACGGCGAGCCTTCCTCCATGTGTCCGTCAAACACGTCTGAGACGGGAATCAAACTCAAGCATGGGCACAGCTCGTCGTCGTGTGCATTTTTAGAGATTATGGGGTGCCACGAGCTCCCTGCCAGTGCACTCTGTTGTGGCTCCCGTCTGTCCAACCACTGTCACGGTCTATTGGTCCCGTGAGTGTGCCTTGGAAACTATAGTATATTATTTTCCAGGCGCGACATACCGATATGGTTCTGTCAGTGCTGATGCAGTGCATGGCCGACACACGTGGTGATGAGTCCTGTCTTTCAAGCGGAAGATGACAAGCTGAGATGTGGTCTCAATACCATACTCGTTGAGGCTTGAGCAACAAATTACCTTGCTCGAAGAGGAAGGTCTCGGTCTCTGCAACCCATAAGTGAACGCGCAGAAGTTACAGGGGAAGTTAGTGAACAAACAAAGGACTTTTATAGTAAAGATCTCTTATTATGGCGATCACACGTTTCATGGTCGGGCAAGACTCCGCCACATCGTGCGGCGCTTGTCGAGTGATCTAAAAACAGGGATAACGTCTCACTCCATCGGTATGAGTAAACATCGAAGACACCCCCACCTTTGGATGCATGAACATACCGGCATATAAGTTGCTCCCGACGGCGTACTGCAATACTGTATTCGGCGGACATGCCTCTTATGCCCACGCGCAGCATCGAGTCGTACTGTACGTCGGCGGTCTGGAGCAGCAGCACTGCACTCGAGGCTCAGCGATCGATTCGCACAAATCGGTACCACGGAATACACTACCAGATCTGCCAAATTGCACGCCCGCCATCGGTAGCAGATTTTCAGGGCAGTGCAAATGCGCGTGAAATGTGCGACGACAGGGCGGCCATATCTCCATTGTGCCACTTACATAGATTAGGCCGTAATTACGAGCAATCACAACGGGACCTCGGATGGAAGTGGTAGATCCCAACTCCATCGACGGGTATGGCGGCCGCCGTTAGCGTTGCTGGAGTGTCGATCAGTAACAGGGCATGACTTGATCGGACACTGTATCTATTCAGCTCTGGCTCGTCCCGCCTCCGAGGCAAGGCAGCGAAACTCCTTGCTTGCGGGCCGCCGGCGAACATTGTACAGGGCAACACACAGGGACTGCGGGTGAAGGACATACGCACGCATCTCCGACACGTGTCGCTGCGTCGATCGTTATGTCCGTGTGCTGGCGAATTTTAAAACCCAGAGTTGATGCGTGCGCACCAGCTTCATCTTTATCGCAGGGGCCTCGCTAGCGAAACGTGCGTTATGCCAAGACTGTGATCTCGCAGGGGACGCGTAATATCGGTCACGCACTCATCATAGGTCTCATAAAGTCGTTGGTTCCGAGGGGGGGCACGGCGGATCACTGCTATAATGTGCGATTGCGATGGGCATTATCGCACACCGTGACCTATCTGCTGGTCGATCTACGGTATGCGAGCCGTCGTGCTCGAAATGCTCGGACCGTAATTTGAATATCCCTACAAAATTAAACGCGTCATAATTTCTGGACTATCATAATTAGAGTGGTGGGCCAACTTTCATCGTTCGTCATCATTGCACCACTGACGGACACGGGCCTCGCCCTGATCGGCTTCCCGGAAAGTGGTATTGATTGGAGTCGCTAGATGGCTGCACTAGGTGGTGAGCGATCTTGCACTGTCGCTACATCAACGCCGTAGGTAGATCAGCCCGATCAGGAGTGTTCGCTAACACATTGGCGATGGATGTCGGTCCGGCGTCCTTCGACGAGAAACCACAAACAAAATATAAGGCCTGCGGGTACCCGCACAGGAGGGATCGAGATCCACTCAGCCTTCGTACTGCTAGGCCGAATGCACAAATTACACCCGCAAAGTTCACAATACTCTCATGGTGTACCGAGGCTCCACGGCTTCGCAGCCCGCTGCAGAGAGGAGCTTCTATCCTGAGTACCTTCCGCGTCGCTATCATTGGAACAGTAATTGTGAGGCACTCGATGTGTCATCTGATAATGTAGAGGAATGGTTTGGTGAGCTCTTGCCTCAGGAGAGCTGGTATGGACGAGTACAATATTAGAGGTCATCTCATATCGTATCTGTACCGGAATTCGTGCCACCAGTCACTAACATGGGTTCACGCCCTGTGCAGGCGTGAGTTTCGCGCGGCGTGGCGCCGCCGATTGAAGAATTTCAGGTTTGGACGAACGACTGATGACTCTCAACGGACTCTGAACAGAAGCACCGTGCCTGATCTCCTCAGGATAGCTATCATCGACTGCTATTGTATCAAGTGTGAACAGCGAAAGCACATTCCTGAGGGGCTTATCAGGCGGATATATGTGAATATCACAGCTATTTCTTCACAGCAGATATGACAGTTTTTGATCGGTCTCGGGACTGTGAAATTCTATTTTATGTGTCTTGGGACGTGAGGCCAACAGAAGATAGATTTACTTTCGATAGTGGTATTCTAACTGCACGAAATATCTATTCTCGAATCATGGGTGCGACTGCTTGAGGGAACGAAGATATCGAGTGTGATCAGTTGAAAAATTATTTTTCGAGGGTGCGTCATGAGTGGCGGCTAGGCAAGCGTAATGTAACTTAACCTTAATCGATAAGATCTACTCGACAGTGAATATGATTGCAACTACTTTTGAGGTCCTCGGCTGACTGCCGGTTTCCAAAACACACATTGGAAGGGTTCCATATAATATATCTACGGCCATCTAGGGAGAGATGTTCTTTTTTTCCAACGGTGATTGGCTTTTTTAAATTTCACTCTTTTCTCAGTTCATACAAGATCCATGTCTCAAACATTATCAGAGCAACGGATTTTGCCAAAATTCACGAAGCCAGTAGTATAACAAATTAATATTTGAGTGTGTCAGGAATCAAAACCCAGCGGTGGAGTGGTCAAAACTGTAAGTCCCTTTTCGATCTCCGCCCGCAGCATTCCGTGATTCCCCGTCGCTGACACGCATTGTCATTTGAAGTTGCCTTCCATCAGCCAGACCATCGCTCATACTGATCCCACAATTGGTGGCTTTGAGAAACATTGGAAACGGCATTATGGAAGAAGCTGCGGCACTCGCTGCCGAATATATAGCCAGTGAGTACTCTCCCGATGAATCCCAGTGAAACACTGTGTTCACCCGTGGGTATCGTTGTGGCGCGTAAAGGCCTTGATAACCTTCCCAATGAGGTGCAGCATCTACTTACCGAGATAAAGCACAAGGAAAGCAGATCACAAGGTATGTTTTCTTCTTTTTTATTGATATGCTGCGCTGCGAGCCCCATTTTCTCATGTGAAATTCCTTTCGTGCCGTTTCGGATTCCAAATTGGTTTCGCCAAACCCACACAGATCTGCAGCAGGAGATCCAGAAGGAGACGGCGAAATACATTCGTCATTCCCTCCGGAATGGAACGGCTCCTGTTAGCTCCAAGGACGGCCAGATCCCTCAGAGAATCAAAGATGACTATGCCGAGGTCGACGCACTGGCTGAAGACAAGCTGCGGCTCTCTCAGCGAATAATCGACCTTATCGCTCGGGCACGTGCGCGTCTGGATTATGACCTCAGCAAGGTCCTGGTCCTGCAGGGAGACCTAGATCCCAGCCAGCAGAGTTCATATGTCATGACTGGCCGCAATCCGGTGCAGCAAATTAACGAGAGCTTGCGAAGTGCGATGGCACTTTCGGATGCGCTACCCGTGTCCCTCGCTGTGCCTAGCGCAACACCCATTTCTGTCCAGAAGCGTACGCCCAATATCACGCCCTTGAAGTTTCCATCAATATCTTGATGTCATTACAGGAAAGAAGGTTGCGGCGGCGAGCTCGACGCCTTCGATCAAGCTCCCGAGTCCCGCACCGTCAGCCGCACAGGCGCCTGCGCAGCGCTCGCGCCTCGCGCAACAGACGCACCGACCGTCACCTGCGCGCTCCCGCCGCGTGGTATCGCCGGTGGGCGCAGATGAAGACGCGGAGGGGGAGGATGACTTGGAAGATCTCGGAGACGATGGCGAGGACAATGAAGACAAGTCACTGTACTGCTTCTGTCAAAAGATGTCCTACGGGGAGGTGAGGGGCGCCCATTTGTTTCGGCGGATACGGATTGCTCAGAGCCAAGTGTGTAGATGGTCGCATGCGACAATGCAGATTGTCCTTACCAATGGGTGAGCATTATTGACTACCAGGCGTCTACGTTATTATTACACAAGCATGCCGACCGCGTACATTCCAGTTCCATCTCCCTTGCGTGAACCTGAAGCCGCCGCTTCCGGAAAGCTGGTATTGTTCGGACTGTATACGGAAGGGTGCTGCGGGAAACGTGGCCGGCAGTAGTCACGAGCGGTCACGGAAACGCAAGAGGTAGGAAAAAAAAAAAAGCAAATGCCGAGAGCAGGAAAAAAAAAGGACAGGGAC